>PISX010034407.1:0-14016 GCA_004024625.1 Mellivora capensis
TAGATCTGACATATTCCCAATGTCTGTATTGATTAGGTCCCTAGCCTTTGGTACTGTCTCTTGTTCTTTTTTTTGTGGTGAGTTTTTCCGCCTTGTCATTTTTTCCAGATAAGATTATATGAAGGAGCAAATAAAATACTAAAAGAGTGGCAAAGACCCTAGGAAAATGCCCTTTAAAGAAAAAATTGAATTAACTGCAGGACTAAAGAATCATGGGGAGGAAGCCATGAATTCCGCGCATTGCTTTCTCCTCCTCTGGAGTTCCGCTGCTCTCCTTGTTAAGTGAACTTGGTCTTGGCTGGATTTCTTTTGATCTTCTGGGGGAGGGACCTGTTGTAGTGATTCTCAAGTGTCTTTGCCCGAGGCAAGGCTGCACTGCCCTTACCAGGGGCTGGGCTAAGTAATCCGCTCGGTTTCGCTTTCGGGAGCTTTTGTTCCCTGAATGCTTTCCGTAGAGTTCCGGAGGACGGGAATGAAAATGGCGACCTCCCAATCTCCGGCGCAGAGGAGCCAAGATTTCGGGGCTCCACTCCTCAGTGCGCCCTCAGAGAAAAGCCCCGGCCACTCCCATCTCCCTTCCCTCTGGCCGCGCTCCGAGCTCACCCAGCCTGCAACCGGTTCAAGGTAGCCCCGAGCTGAGAGATCACTCCTCGGCTCTGTCTCTGTAGCAACTTCCCCAAGTTGCACAGCTCTGATACCTGCGAGCTCTGCAACACTCAGATACCCCCAATCCTTCTGTGACCCTGCAGGACCTGGGGCCACGCTGACCCCGCATGGGCTTCACCCCGGTTTAGCCTCTGGAGCGATGTCCCTCCGTGGAGCAGACTTTTAAAAGTCCCGATTTAGTGCTCCGTGGCTCTGCCGCTTGCCGGGAGCCGGCCTCTCCCCCGCCGTCTATCCTCCCTTCGCTTTCGATTCACTTCTCCGCCGGTCCTACCTTCCAGAAAGTGGCCGATTTTCTGTTTCCAGAATTGCTGTTCTTCCTCCCTTCGATCTCCTGTTGGATTTGTAGGTGTTCGCAATGGTTTGATAAGCTATCTAGCTGATCTCCTGCTACCTGATGTAGTCTCAGCTGTTACTTCTCCACCATCTTGACTGCTGTCCTGGTTACTCTTTTTGAATTAAAAGTTTGAATTGTATAGATATATCACCTAATAATTTCCTTAATATGGCTATTTTTTTCATATTCTTTGATAATGCTGTTTATGAGAGAGCTGCATATTTTTACCATAAAAGTAAGGGGGGGGAAATATATCACACACTGCCTCAAAACTCTATATACCCTTTTCCAGTTATTTTAAGCAGATAATAAAATTTATAGTCACCTTAATTTTCTTTGTGTTAACTTACACAGGTGTTTCTACTTCATTATCATTCTAATTAAAATAAGAAAATTTAGAAAAGGGGCTCAGGGAGTACAGGCTCCAGGGTGGGGGAGAGGGGCAGCACCCACCTCACAGACACAGGGCTTGGGACATAGTGCATGCTCACCTGGTTGGGCATGGCCACCAGAAAAAAATAATAATAATAAATTTTTTAGACTACTCAGGTATTACCTAATTGCTAAGAAATACTTTCAGTTCAATGATAAATTTTTTAAACAACTATGAAAAACTGTTACTTTTTTCCTGCTGAATTGAATTTGTGGAAAATACCAATAAATGAGGAATTATTAGGTAAAAAAATCCTCACCAATTTATAGGCTCCTTTTAAGGAAAATGTATATTTCCTTCACACATCTGTACATGATTTTTTTTCCTGATTTTTAAATAAGAGACTCTGCTTGAACTCTCAAAAAATTTAGCATTTTGTATATTTTTTCAAAGTCTAAATATTAATCAAATGTAGTGTTACTGTTTTGTTTTGTTTTAGATTTTATTTATTTATTTTTGAGAGAGAGAGCACAAGCAGGGAGAGTGGCAGGCAGAGGGAGAGGAAGAAACAGACTCCCTGCTGAGAAGTGACCCCCCCCCAACCTGGTACTAGATCCCAGGACCATGGGATCATGACTTGAGCCAAATGCAGACAAGGCAGACGTTTAACTGACTGAGCCACCCAGGTGCCCAGTGTTACTGTTTTAAATATGAATCAGATCATTCCCTCTCCTGTTAACATGTTTTTTTTCTTTTCATATTTTATACAAATTCTATAGTTAAAATACATGGTAAAATTGGTTTTAGGTATAGAATTTAATGATTCACCACTTACATTATAACACCCAGTGCTCATCACAAGTGCCCTCCTTAATTCCCATCACCTGTCTTGCCCATCTCTCCCCCCAGCCCCACCCCCATCCCTCCAGTAACCCTCAGTGTGTTCTTTATAGTTAAGAGTCTCTTAAGATTTGCTTCCTTCTCTCTTTTTTTCTCTTCCCCTTTATTCATCCGTTTTGTTTCTTAAATTCCTCATGAATGAAATTATATGGTATTTGTCTCTTTGACTTATTTCACTTAACATAATACACTCTAACTCCATCTAAGTGCTGCAAATGGTAAGATTTCATTATTTTTGATGGCTGAGTAGGGGGATATATATATATATATATATATATATATATATATATATATAATTATATATATACCATACCACCTCTTCCATTTTTTTTAAGATTTTATTTATTTATTTGACAGAGAGAGAGATCACAAGTAGACAGGCAGGAAGAGAGAGAGGGGGAAGCAGGTTCCCTGCTGAGTAGAGAGCTGATTGTGAGGCTTGATCCCAGGACCCTGAGACCATGACCTGAGCTGAAGGCAGAGGCCTAACCCACTGAGCCACCCAGGTACTGACCACCTCTTCTTTATCCATTCATCAGTCAGTGGGTATTTGGGCTCTTTCCATAGTTTGGCTTTTACAGATAATGCTACTATGAACGTCCGGGTACATGTGCCCCTTCGAGTCTGTATTTCTGTAACTTTTGTCCTGTTAACCATTATGGCTAATACACATACATTCTTGTTACTGCAACCCAAAACATCTTACCTGAAATGGCCAATGCCTACTTTTTCCACACCCTTCTTCCCTCCTCTTCACTCATTGCTCACTAGACACTCTGGCCTCTCCCATTTTCAAACACCACATGCTGGTTCTTTCCTCAGGGCTTCCACACATGCTGTTCCAGGTTACCCTCAAGTTGTTGCATGTTGTCTCTTTCCTCTCATTTATTTGTCAGTTCAAATGTCACATTCTCCTGGTAGTTCCTCCTATGAGTCAGATCCAGGTTCTGAAGGAGAGAGGAAATAGACACCACACCATTTTTCCATGTTCTGCATCTGTTCAGTGCTCATCTATTCTTTTTATTTATTTATTTTTTACTTTTTAAAAAGATTTTATTATTTATTTGGAGACAGAGCATGTTAGTGAGAGAGCACAAGCAAGGGGAGCCAAAGAAGCAGAGGGAGAACCAGGCCCCCTGTTGAGCAGGGAGTCCAGTGATGGACTTTATCCCAGGACCTGGTATCATGACTTTACCTGAAGGCAGACATTTAACTGGTTGAGCCACCCAGGCATCCCTCATCTGTTCTTTTTAGATAAAGGTTAGAGAACAAAATGTATTTGTAGCAAGATCCTCGGACCATCAGCTTGCCATTTTAGAATAAAATAGGATGTTTTACAAAATAGAATGGACACAACTTAAATTTTGATTAAGAGAGGAAGGATTAAAAAATACAGTCACTAAACATCAAAATGTTAATGAAGAGGAAAAATAATCATTATATTATAAATAAAACAAAACAAAACACAATAGGATATTTCTAGACTGTTTGCAAAATGTAAGGAAAAACAAAACTATCACCTACCAACAATGTGGTTATGTCTGTATGAAAGAATTGTAGATGCCCTTACATTTATTGCTCTTTGCTCAATGTTTTAAAATTTAATTTAATTTTGTGTGTGTGTGCGTTTGTTCCAAAATTCATTGTTTATGCACCTCACCCAGTGCTCCATGCAATACGTGCCTTCCATAATACCCAACACCAGACCCTCCCAACCCCCCACCTCTCTCCCCTCCAATACCCTCAGTTTGATTCTGAGTCCATAGTCTCTCATGGTTCATCTCCCCCTCCAATTTCCCCCAACTCACTTCTCCTCCCCATCTCCCAATGTCTTCTGAGTTATTCCTTATGCTCCACATATAAGTGAAACCATATGATAATTGACTCTCTCTGCTTGACTTATTTCACTCAGCATAATCTCCAGTCCCATCCATGTTGATACAAAAGTTTGATATTCACCCTTCCTGATGGAGGCATAATACACCATTGTATATATGGACAATATCTTCTTTATCCATTCGTCCATTGAAGAGCATCTTGGTTCTTTCCACAGTTTGGCAACTGTGGCCATTGCTGCTATGAATTGGGGTACAGATGACCCTTCTTTTCACTACATCTGTATCTTTGGGGGCAAATACCCAGTAGTGCAATTGCAGGGTCACAGGATAGCTCTATTTTTAATTTCTTAAGGAATCTCCACACTGTTTTCCAAAGTGGCTGCACAAACTTGCATTCACACCAACAATGTAAGAGGGCTCCCCCTTCTCCATATCATCTCCAACAGTTGTTCTTTACTGTCTTCTTCATTTTGGCCATTCTAACTAGTGTAAGGTGGTAGCTCATTGTGCTTTTGATTTGAATCTCCCTGACGGCTAATGATGATGAACTTTTTTTAAATGTGCCTGTTAGCCATTTGTATATATTCTTTGGAGAAGTGTCTGTTCATATCTCCTGCCCATTTTTTGATGTGACTATCTGTTTGGTGCATGTTGAGTTTGAGGAGTTCTTTACAGATTTTGGATATCAGCCCTTTGTCTGTAGTGTCATTTATGACTATCTTCTCCCATTCCGTGGGTGGCCTCTTTGTTTTGTCGACTGTTTCCTTTGCTGTGCAGAAGCTTTTGATCTTGATGAAGTCCCAAAAGTTCTTTTTTGCTTTTGTGCAAGTTGGTTCAACATTTGCAAATCAATAAGAGAAGAGAGAAGAACCACATGATCCTCTCAATTGATGCAGAAACAGCATTTGACAAGATACAGCATCAGTTCCTGATTAAAACAATTCAAAATATAAGGATAGAGGGAACATTTCTCAACTTCATAAAATCTATCTATGAAAAACCCACAGCAAGTATCATCCTCAATGGGGAAAAGCTGACAGCCTTCCCTTTGAGATCAGGAACATGACAAGGATGTCCATTCTCACCACTGTTGTTCGACATAGTACTAGAAGTCCTAGCAACAGCAATCAGACAACAAAAAGAAATAAAATGTATTCCAATTGGCAAAGAAGAAGTCAAACTCTCTCTCTTCATATATGACATGAGACATTTTATGGAAAACCCAAAGACTCCACTCCCATACTACTAGAACTCATACAGCAATTCAGTAATGTGGCAGGATACAAAATCAATATACAGAAATCAGTGGGTTTCTTATACACTAACAATGAAAATACAGAAAGGGAAGTTAGAGAATTGATTCCATTTACTATAGCACCAAGAACCATAAGATACCTGGGAATAAACCTAACCAAAGAGGTAAAGGATCTGTACTTGAGGAAATACAGATCACTCATGAAAGAAATTGAAGAAGACATGAAAAGATGGAAGAGTATTCCATGCTCATAGATCAGAAGAATAAACATTGTTAAAATGCCTGTCCTCCCTAGAGCAATCTACACTTTCAATGCCATCCCAATCAAAATTCTATGGGCATTTTACAAACACCTGGAACAAACAATCCTAACATTTGTATGGAACCAGAGGAGACTCCGAATGGCTAAGGAAATGTTGAAAAAGAAAAACAAAACTAGAGGCATCATGTTGCCTGATTTCAAGCTTTACTACAAAGCTGTGATCACCAAGACAGCATGGTATTGGCACAAAAACAGACACATAGACCAGAGGAACAGAGTAGAGAGCCCAGATATGGACCCTCAACTCTATGGTCAAATAATCTTCGACAAAGCAGGAAAAAATATCCAGTGGAAAAAAGACAGTCTCTTCAATAAATGGTGCTGGGAAAGTTGGACAGCTATTTGTAGAAGAATGAAACTCGATCATTCTCTTACACTGTACCCAAAGATAAATTCAAAATAGATAAAAGACCTAAGTGTAAGGCAGGAATCTATCAAAATCCTAGAAGAGAACATAGGCCATATCCTCTTCAACTTCAGCCACAGCAACTTCTTTCAAGATATGTCTCCAAAGAGAATGAAGACACTTCGATCCAAAACCTATGGGATACGGTAAAGGCAGTCCTAAGGGGGAAATACACAGCCATCCAGGCCTCCCTCAAAAAAATTGAAAAATCCAGAATATACCAGCTCCCTTTATACCTTAAAGAACTGGAGAATCGATGACAAATTAAGCCAACCCCACATACAAGAAGGGAAATAATCAAGATCAGAGCAGAGATCAGTGAGATGGAAACTAGTGATACAGTAGAACACATCAATGAAAATAGAAGCTGGTTTTTTTTTTGAAAAAAATCAATAAGGTTGATAAACGACGGGACAAACTAATCCAAAAGAAAAGAGAGATGACCCAATCAATAAAATTATGAATGAAAAGGAAGAGATCACAACTAACACCAAGGAAATAGAAACAATCATCAGAAATTATTATCAACAGTTATATGCCAATAAGTTAAGCAACCTAGATGAAATGGATGCATTCCTGGAAACCTATAAATGCCTTTGCTCAATTTTTATTAGAATAAGCATGTGATCCAAAAAAATAAAAAAAAGAATAAGCATGTGACACATTTAACCTAAAAATACTCAGACCCTTAAAACATACTTCAGCTCATAATAGTTTATATATTTCTGTTAGTCTATCTAATAAATCTGCATATATATATGCTTACTTAAGTTAAATATTTTCTTTTCATTCTAGAATTTATTCAAGTAAATGAGTTTTAATTGTTGTACACATAGTATTTGTGAATTTTTCTAAGCTCTAAATAACTTTAGATATTACTATGTTTTTTAACATGGATAACTATTACTTAAAATTTATTTGTTTCAGGGGTGCCTGGATGGCTCAATCAGTAAAGCAGTGGACTCTTGGTTTTAGCTCAGATCATGATATCAGGGTGGTGAGATTGAGCCGCCCATCAGGCTCCTTGCTCAGCATGGTCTGCTCCAGATTTTCCTTCTCCCTCTGCCCCTCCCCCTGTTCATTTATGCCCACTGTCTCTCTCTCTTTCTCTAATAAATAAATAAAATCTTAAAAATAGTTATTTGCTTCATATTCTCATGATGAATTTTTAGAAATGGTATTGGTACTTCAATAATCGTGTAAGTTTTATGGCCATTAAAAACAGGCTCAACTGGAAATTTATCTTTACCACATGGCTTTGTGCACTTTCCAACTTCAATTTCTACCCAGCTTCAGTTTGTCATCATGATGATTGACATCTTCACTATCTCTTCTTCATCATAACATTGTTTTGAGTAAGAAATCCTTCTTGCCTGGAAAAATTTAAAGGTGTCATTTCTTATTTGAAATGTTGTGTATGGTGTCCCTGCATTATCTTTAATGTCCTATTTTAAGCATACTATAAATTATATTCTATCAACATGCATACAGTTTCTTCATAAAAATGTCTTCCTAGATGGTACTTTTTAATGCCCTCAATTCTATTCCCCATCTCAATTTTATGGCACAAATATCAGTTTATCTTCATTTGTAAATTGATATAACAATATATTATTTTATATTACTCTGTAATTACTATCCCAAATCTCTTGTTTTTCTACTTTCTTTTTTGCTTTTTTCTTTATTTTCCTATAAATCAAAATTAAGGTGGGAGTGTTCTATATTTAGTTCTTTCTCATATGCATTTTTATAATCTTTTTTCTTTTGCTAAAATTATGAGAATTTACTGTAATATGTTAATTGATTCATTCATTTGATGTTTATTAAGTCCCCATGTGCCATTTAAGGTTAGTTCTGAACTCATTTTAGTCTGTGTTTACTATTCGTTTGTAGTTCAGTTTTTATACATACTGTTCTAATCCTCAAATTTCCTTTGAATTTTGTCTTCATTTTCTTCCAGAATACTCCAAAATACAGAGTTTTAGTTCTCCTCTTTAGCAAATAATTATCTGACTCGATCTGTCTTCTACATTTAGTATCATATTTTTTGTTCTTTCACTCTATTTGTAAATATTTATAAGTATTGATATTTTAGGACCATCATCAACGAGATGGATTTTTTCTGAAAAATAACTGTTTTAGATTTGTAGAAAGTGAGGAAGATTAGAGTTTGTAAATGTTTATAGATGAGTTTGTGAATTATTATTTCAAGATAAATTAAAAATCTGTCTCCTTGGTAGGTGTACTCAATAATATTGTTACTTATTATCATAGCTTAGATTCCACCATGTCTATTCAACAAATTTCTTTCTCAGAGGGTTCTGGGTCACTAGCATTATATGATTTAGGATTTGAGGAATTAGGGATATGGAGATGAATAAAGCCAAATCCTCTGTATTTATAACCAGTTTCTAAACTCTTCATTAGTTTTATCTTCTAGTCTCAATATGTAAACAATATAGACAGAAAACTAGTCTTGTACACTTTCACAGACATTCCATGTAGAGATCTGCAAGGTAGACCTTCAACATAGTTCATCTATAAGTAATTTCGATAGCACCTAAGCTCACGTACAAGTGTACACAAGCACACTTTCTGAATAGTAAATAATAAAGAATTTTGCATGGCTATGAAACAGAAAAGTTGGAACTGATTGTTCCTACACAATGCTATTACATTACTGAAAATTAAATTAAGTAGTTGAATTAAATTAAAACCATGTATATTCTGTTTTCAAGAACAATGCAGTCATACTTGTCAACTCACATTTTTTTCCCCAAAATCGTAAAGAATGTTTCAGCTTGCTATGAGTACCTAAATCAATATGATTCAATGTTAAGAAATACTTTACTAATTTGGAGCACCTAGGTGGCTCAGTCAGTTAAGAGTCTACCTTTGACTGGAATTGTGATATCAGGGTTCTGGGATCAAGCCCCAAGTAAGGGCCTGCTTCTCCCTCTCCTTCTGCCCTTAATTTTCTTAAAGTGTCCTCTAAAGGATACTGCTTTGGAGATGTGCTCCTTACAAGTAAGACAGAGGGAATGCAGGGCTTAGGTGGCTCAGTTGGTTAAGCGATTACCTTCGGCTCAGGACAAAGTCCCTGCATCAGGCTCTTGCTCAGCGGGGAGCCTGCATCTCCCTCTGCCTGCTGCTCCCCCTGTTTGTGCTTTCTCTCTCTCTCTCTACCAAATAAATAAAAAATAAATAAAATCTTTTAAAGATGGAGAGGGAGAGAGAAAAGAAGTAACTTGATTAAAATATCCTGGAATCAAATGCATGTCATAGGTAAGATAATATACTCATTCTTCTCTGAAATCCTAAAGTTTAAAAAATGTTTAATCATATAAAATCTATTTTTTTCTCTTATAGAATAAGGAAGCAGTACTGAAGAATATATACATCTGCCCAGTTGATTCTCCATGGATATGCTATTATAACAGATTCCCATAACGATATTCAAAGAATCAGAATAAAATTATTGTTTTTATATACCAAAGAATCATTTGAGTAACAGAATGAAAGCACTGTCTAGTATTCAATGGCAATGAAAAAAACGATGTTAATTTCTAATAGTTTGTGATGTTAACGATCACACGTTAACAATGTTAACTTCTAATAGTTTGCCACGTTACTCTGAAATGAAGACTTAGCTTTCTATTTATAAAATTGCAAAATAGTAATATTGTTACTAAAATATACTTATGATCAGTTTAAAAAATGACACTGAATCATGATATAATTGTATCTTATAGGAAATCATAATTGTAAGTCTGATCAAATTTGGTTATGAACCTAATTTGTGTAATCTAGGAAACAAAAATAGGAATTTCAGAAAATGGGTTTCTTTGCCTCCACAAATTGGTATGGTACAACGCAAATCTATGGAGAAAAAGTAAATTTTAAGAAGGGGACTATACTAATACTCTACTAATTATATTATTTGGAATAATTCCACTATATGTTAAAAGATATTATGGAAAATAGATTTGATGAACATATGTTTAAAAATTGCTGTGAAAACTAATTTATATAGGTTTTAATATTTCAGGATTTCATATTTCATATGTTAATAAAAATTTTAATTTCCATAAAAATTTATGCATAGACTCTTTCCAGTTTTTTTCTAGGAACATCTCATAAAACAAGTATTGTGATTAGTCATTGTTTATCAGTTCTATAACTATAGTAAGTTAGACAATTAATCCTATATTTTAGAATCAAAATTGAAAAACAATTGCATTTTACTACAGAATGAAAAATGAGAGAAAATTAGTTTGGGCCTTAACTATTTTAAGAAATAGATCCTCTATATCTAATTCAATTCTGTATAAGATTTTATTGCATATAAGAAACAATATATGCAATGATTATTTTATTTTAATTGTAAAACCTTATCTTTAACATGACAGATACTGAACTAACACCTTCCCATGGGATACCCATTTTATTTTCAACCATTTTTCAATATGAATGAGTAATCTAATTATTACTCAGTGTTTGCTAACTAGCGGTACTCAATACTATTGAAATTTTATAAACCTATCTAACCTACATCGATTTCTTGTAAGCATTTGTTACGTAGCACAAAGTCAAACCTTATGGAAGAAAATATTGCTAACATAATAAACAAAGGAAAGAAATTGCCTAAGCAAACAAACCAACAAAAGGAAAAATGGGGGTGCTGGGTGGCTCAGTGGGTTAAAGCCTCTGCCTTAGGCTCAGGTCATGATCCCAGGATCCTGGGATCCAGCCCCACATCCGGCTCTCTGCTCAGCAGGGAGCCTGCTTCCTCCTCTCTTTCTGCCTAGTTATGATCTCTCTCTCTGTCAAAAAAAAAAAAAAAAAGGAAAGAAAAAAGAAAAATGGAGTATGTCTCTGGAAATTTTAATTATTTTTCTTTTTCTTCATTAGAATTTCTTTAAATTTTCCTCTCTTTTTTTTTATTGGGTAAATTAGCATTACAGTACAAATGGTATATTTTTATTGAAATAAATTACACAAAGTAAAAGAAGAAGTTAACAATCTGAGGTTGGCTATAAAATAGCTCTAGCTTGAAGTTAAGATAGTAACTCATATATTTTAATAGTTCCGTTCCTTAACAAAATTAAATATAAAATTTATACTTTCCCTAAAGAGATGTCTTGAATTCTTCCTGTGTTATTACAAATTTGATAAGGATGACCAGAGTGTTTTTGTCTATACATTGCTCATTTGGGATTTAAAAATGCTGAGACTCAGAGAAGTTAATGGTACTACTTGGACTAGAGTGCATTTTTAGTTCTTAGACCACTTTTTTATTATTTTTTTTAACTAGGTGAACCATTTCATTATTTAAGTTGGATGAAATGTTTTGTTTTCTTGAATCCTGCACCTCTCTGATGACTTTTTCTCATTTCAACTTGAGATTGTTTACTATTTGTTTTTATTTTATTTTATTTTATTTCTTTTCAGTGTTCCAGAATTCATTGTTTATGCACCACACCCAGTGCTCCATGCAATATGTGCCCTCCATAATACTTACCCCCTGGCTCATTTACTCTCTTTGACTTCGGGAGATCACTGCCTCTGTTTTTTATATCAACCAGACTAATCCTAAATGATCTTCAAAAGTTTCTTTTCCTTTCCCAAATATTAAATGTTTATCTTTTCCAGAATTCTATATTTATCCCATTGTTTTCCTTATTACATGCCCTTCAGTGATTATTTCATTTACACATATGATTTTAACCAGTATACTGAGTAAAACACTGACTTTTGAGAAGAAAAAAAAAAGTGAGTTTAAATATTTAACTTCACTTTCTATAGCTGAAGGACTTTGGGCAAGACGCTTGATCACTTTCTACCTGATTCTCTCATTCCTTGCACATAAAAAAAAAAAAAATGCTAACTTTACCAAATACCTGTTGACTGTTCTGCCCAGAAGCTTTTCCTCTACATTCTAAAATTTTCCCCTGTTGAACCCTCTTACACTGTTGGTGGGAATACAAGTTGTTGTAGCCACTTTGGAAAACAGTGTGAGATTCCTTAAGAAATTAAAAATGGAACTACCCTGTGACTCTGTAATTGCACTACTGGGTATTTACCCCAAAGACACAGATGTAGTGAAAAGAAGGTCCATCTGTACCCTAATGTTCATAGAAGTAATAGCTACAGTTGCCAACTTGTGGAAAGAGCCAAGATGCTCTTCAACAGATGAGTGGATAGAGAAGATATGATCCATATACACAATGGAGCATTATGCCTCCATCAGAAAGGATGAATATCCAACTTTTGTATCAACATGGATGGGACTGGAGGAGATTATGCTGAGTGAAATAAGTCAAGCAGAGAAAGTCAATTATCATATGGTTTCACTTACTTGTGGGGCATAAGGAATAACATGGAGGACATTGGGTGAAGGAGAGAAGTGAGTTGGGGGAAATTGGAGGGGGAGATGAACCATGAGAGACTGTGAATTCTGAGGAACAAACAGGGATTCAGAGGGAGGGGGGTGGGGGGTATTAGGAGGGCCTGGTGGTAGGTATTAAGAAGGGCATGTATTGCATGGAGCACTGGGTGTGGTGCTTAAACAATGAATCTTGGGACACTGAAAAACTAAAATAAAATTTTAAAATTTTTTAAAAATAAAATAGTGTAACAAAAGAAAAAAAAATCCCCGTTTTCTTTCTTCAGCATCTCAATATTTCAGCTGATGGTACCTCCATCTTCCCAGTTACCAAGCCACACAAGAAAATCACATAAGCATTTGCTGAGCCAGCTTTTCTCTACTGCTGCTGTTCCTTTTGATGCTCAGCTCCTGGCAAATGAACATCTGTGTGTTGCAATTTTTTACACCACTGAAATTCTCATTTCTGCAAAGTAAAATGTAGAGCAACTATGTCAAAATGGTTTATAGAAACTCAAAACATCCGGATATTATTAATCCTGGAGCTAGCAGAGTTTATTCTCAAGCATAATAAATTTGTCTGATGGTTCATATTCCTAAAATTTAAATACACATTTTTGAGATCTCTAGTAAGTAGAAAGTTGGTCACTTCACCCATGGTGATTCAGAGAAATCATTATGTGTAGCTACAAGTAAAGGCTGCCTTGAACTATCCAAACACCAGAACCTGCCCAACAGTCTTGCAAAGTCAGGAGAAAGATTTTTATCAAGTCACCAAAAGAGTGAATTTATATTTCTCAAGCAGTCTGAAAAGTCAGAGTTATAACTTTCTTTAAATAATTCAAAGAAACTTCTTGAAATCAGGCCAGAAGTCCAAATATAAATATCTATAATGAAATGCCATAAAAACTTTCATTTGCATTCTTGGTTTGGACAATTCATGAATGACTGGAAAAGTCTATGGCATGGTAATTTGCAACTTTGCAGTAGAACAAATTCAATCATACACATGCTGGAAGTCTTATATGTGGAAGGGAGGCATTTATGTAGGAACTGAGCTTAGCTTATGACACAGCATCAAAAATTCAATGTGGGGGCGCCTGGGTGGCTCAGTTGTTTAAGCGACTGCCTTCAGCTCAGGTCACGATCCTAGAGTCACAGGATCGAGTCCCACATCCAGCTCCCAGCTCCACCGGGAGTCTGCTTCTCCCTCTTACCTTCTCGCCTCTCATGCTCTCTCCCTCACTCTCTCTCTCTCAAATAAATAAATAAAATGTTTAAAAAAAATTCAATGAAGATGTGGTCCATATACACTATGGAGTATTATGCCTCCATCAGAAAGGATGAATACCCGACTTTTGTAGCAACATGGAGGGGACTGGAAGAGATTATGCTGAGTGAAATAAGTCAAGCAGAGAGAGTCAACTATCATATGGTTTCACTTATTTGCGGAGCATAACAAATAACACGGAGGACATGGGGAGATGGAGAGGAGAAGGGAGTTGAGGGAAATTGGGGGGGAGATGAACCATGAGAG
>PISX010034408.1:0-14013 GCA_004024625.1 Mellivora capensis
GAGGATGTTGTGGCTCTTTATAATCTTGGTGTGTAACACATCTGGTCAGTTTTCACTTAAAAGAAAATGAAGCTGGGGAATTAAAGATTTGATCATAAAAATCATAAATGGGAAAAACGGCTCCATGAAATTGTTTTAATTCAACTAAAGGGAATGTTATTAGCTTATGTAATACAATAAATAAGTTATTATTTAAGGTTTTTCCAGCAGACTACTTGGAAGCTGGAACTATATGAACCAAGGTAAGTTCAAACCTCTAGTTGGGTTTAACTTAATTGGTTCAAGGCCACTGAGAACCAAAAGCCAAAAACCAAAACCAGGCTTCTCTAGGGTCAGGTGTTGACTCCTTCAGCTGTTAGAGACCTTTCAGTGGGGAAATCCGGGAGGCACTGCAGGTTCTAGGAGAGCAAGACCCACCACACTGTTGGTGAGGAGGAGTCACTAGGCATATTAAACAAAGGACTCTGACTTCCCATTCCTAAGGACAGCACCTCTTGTGAAGAGATGAGTTTCCAAAACTACACAGAACATTTTTTTTTTTCACTGTTCATTACTTCAGGTAGTGAATGCTGGCCATGACAGAGTTCAGAGATTTGGACCATATTGGAGATTATGCTTGTAAGTCATGGGAAGGTCTGACACAATCATGCACATTTTTCTCGGGCAAAATGTTAAAGTGGTAGTGTGTTTTTGTTTTTTTTTAAGAGATATAATTCACATCCCATAAAATTCCCCCTTTTAACAATTCAGTGTTATTTCATGTGTTTACCAAGTTAGCAGCCATTATCAAAGTATATATTCCAGGACATTCTCATTCCCCAAAGAAACCACATCCCCATTAGCAGTCACTCCAGCTCCTGTCTTTCCCTAGCCATGGCCATGACTGGCTGGTATGTATTTTTAAGTGAAGAGTGACAACTTTCCTGGACACTGTACTTTTACCAGTATGTGGCCTCCTATGATTTTCATTAGAATTTTTCACAAGAAACTTAAACCACAGACTTTGTGGACATGTCAGTACCTTGTTTTTTTATTCTAACTTTTTGTCACACAAATGTTTTTTCCTCTGTATATAAAAATAGATTTTTCTGTCTCCACTGAAGCCTACAGCATTATTTTTTCTCAATTAAATTTTGTTGTTTCAGAAATGAGAAAAATCAATGCCCCAATATTTAAAAAGTCCGACTAACCAGAGTCCTTATTCACTGTGGGTCATCGTGGTCTCCTTCCCACTCCGTATGGTCCACAGAAACCAAGAGGCCAAGGCCTGCAAGGCCAAGCTGCTTGTTTTGCAGGTGAGTAAACAGATCTATCGTGGGCTGCTGACACATCTGAGACCACAGGCAGCAAAGCTAAGATGATAATCCCCTTTTACTAGTATTCTAGTAACAGATATTTGAAAAAAAATGTTGTTTTAGGTTATCTACAAAGTCAGCTACCACGTGAATCTACATCAGGAAGTTTCTTCTACAGCTTTGATCTGAGCATATGATTTTTTTTTACCATTTTTTTTACATGTTCTCTTTTGAGACTCTGTAAGGACAAGACACGTACCTTCAACCATGGGGCCCCAATCATTCACTGAAACATAGCAAAGAGCCAGGGCTCCAGAAGGATCTAAGAGCACAGTTCTGAGGCCCACACTGTCAGCTTCCACCTGGCCGTATCTGGAGGACGCACGCCTCTGTGAGAAGCAAACAAGTCACAGACACCCAGGACTCTGGGCCTGAAGACCTGACAGGCCCAGGATGTTTGGGATTTAACTATTGCAACAGTTCTTCATCTGCGTTGACTTTCTGGAACTGGTCCCGGTCAGATTGGTAATGGATTTGCTGTCATCTTCATCAGTCCTTTTTTTCACTTCCCTGGGGGAGAGAGGGAGAGACAGAGACAGAGAGAGAGACAGAGAGAGAAAGAGAATGCATTACTGAGGTACAAAACTAAACCACAAATGGTTCTGTAGAAATAAAAACAAGATGGCTGAGCACTTGCTATATGTCATCCAGACACCGTTCTCGTGAGGACCATGTGAATTTGTTGGGCCCCATTTTACTTGTGTGGAAGCAAAGGCAAAGAAAGAAAAGTGAAGTGATTTACCTTCGGTCACATGGCTGAAGAAGCCACAGAGCCAGGCCTAGAACCACGCCTGAACTCTGAGCACCAGGCCATGTTCATGCATGCGCGAGGCAGGCACACACGAGACACACATGCACAGGAACATACACACATGCACACACACACAGCCTACTACTGCTCTCTCCTGTGGTCTCACATGCTTTACGGTCCGCCACACGCACACCTCACTCCTTAGCACTCTGGAACCTGACTTCCATCGCGGACTAGCAGTTGCTGACCTTAACAAAAGCAATGATGACTTCAAAACCACTCTTTAATTATACAGGTTCATGGAGATAATGAGGAATGCTTAAAATCCAGGAAAAAAAATCTTCCTTCTGCCTTTTCCTAACTTTCCTTTGGAATTAACGGCTAGAGTCTACAATGACAAAAGATCTCTAAAATCTTGTGAAAACCTCTTAGAGATAGTATCCTTCCAAGTGTGTTCCCAGGGATGCCTGTGAAACATGCAGACCCTGAATGGCACTCCTGACTGTGACGGGATGACAGCTCATCCCCAGGAGGCCCCCAAACAATCCTACCTTCCCCATCAAGCCTGGGGAGCCCCCACCATGGGCTGGCCCTTCGCAATACTGGCTCTGTGACTGCTTAGATCAACAGAATGCAGGGGAAATGGTGGGCTGGGACTCCAAGCCAAGCGTTAATAAGGCCTAGCTGCTCTCAGCTGCCAGGGCTCCTCAGTGGAGAGGGCCAGCAGAGTGGCCAGAAGGACAAGGACCCTGGTGGCAGACACCCAGCCCCAGCTTTACCCCTACAGCCGCCTGACTGCAGATGCATGAGACACCCCAATCAAGAACAGTAGAGGAAACTTCCAGCTGAGATCTGGTAATTTCAAGAAACTAAAAAGTGGTAGCTGTTTCAGGCAAACACGTTTGGGTTTATTACAGAGCAGCAGATAACTGAACCTACGAAGAACTGGCATATTCCTAGTACAGCAACACTGTTCAATCAAAATATAATGCAATCCACATGTAATCTTAACTTTTTAGTAGCCATATTAAAAAGTGTAAAAAGAAACAGGTAAATTTAATTTTATTAATATATTTTAACTCAGTATAGCAAATATATTATCATTTTAGCATTTTATCAGTAAAAATAATAATAAAGTATTTTATGATTTTTATACTGTCTTCAAAATCTAGTACATACTCAGTACCTATAGCACATCTCAATTTGGGTTCGCCACATTCAGGTGGCCCGTAGCAGCCAAATTGGTCAGCAGGACTCCAGAAGGTGCTGATATGTGCTAACTTTTGAAAACCACTATACTGAGTTGGAAAGAAGATATCTCAGGAAAAGAAAAAAATAAAAAGAGGGAGGAATTTATTCTTGCTGAAGGCCAGCTAATAAGCACTATACTATACGTTTTCACATTTTTCTTATTTAATGCACATAAACAATCACACAACACAAACGCACATGCATCCCTGACAGGTGACAGGTGAGCATTATTATCCTCACTTCACAGACGAGGAAACAAAGACCCAGGAGGAGAAGGAAGGTACATGATCCAACCTAGAACATCCCATAAGACTCGTTTTAGACTCCTGACCTCCAGAACTGGAACATGATACATGTGCGTTGCTGAAGCAACAACACTTGTGGGAATTTGTTACAGCAACAACAGAGAACTAATACAACTTCCAACTGCATCATCTCAGACATTTGGTCATTCAACAAATGCTCAATTTATGCCAAATGCTGAGACCTTCTATTAGTGAGCGCTGAAGGAGAAAGAGAAGGCTAAACAAATCATTCCCAGGTCCCGAGACAGCTGCTAACACACATGCACAGTACACCAGTTGTGCTGGTCTGCAGGGAAGGAAGGCGCTGTGGAGATGGAGCTGCATGGACACTTTGACACTGGAGGGACCTATTGAAAGAACAGGAATTGACCTTCACTTAATGAGGAAAGGAGATTCTAGGTGCACGGAACAGCATGCATAAAGGCAAGGAGACATAAATGAGCTTGGCCACAATTAGAATTAAGTTTGCTGTGTCTACAGATTATCATTCCTTTGGGAAGTAAGATTAAGAGATGCAACCAGAAAGGTAGGTGAGGCCAGGCTGTGAGGGTTTGCACATGTTGGATACAGTCATGCCTCTGGAATTTCCTCTTGGTGGTGGGTGGGGATATGGTTATGGAATTTTAAAAAGAGGTGAAGGTTAAAAATATAGAAATTGGAGAAGTCACCAGCTAGAGACAGTTCTAGAAGCCCTGGGGATAGACGGCATTAGGCAGAGAGAGAGTAAAGAAGAAGAGAATGTGGAATGCAATCCTGAGATTGCCAACAGGGAAGCAACAAGCTGAAGCACCAGAGTGGAGGCAACAAGTCCCAATGTTGCCACTTAGTAGCTGTGTCACTTTGAGCAGGCTGATTAAGCATTCTAGTCCTCCACTTTCTTATCTGTGCAAAGGGTATACTAATCATAGCGCCTTCACAAGACAACTCACATCTCTCCCTTCTAGGCAGTCCAACAGCCTCTATCAGCTACAATCATCTGACTGTCTGGTCAGATGTTTTTTCCCTCCCTCTCTCTCTCTCTCTCTTTTCCCCCCTCTCATTACACTGCATGGCCTGCAAATATTTATTTCCTCAGTACCAGTACTGAACCATGTATGGGGCCTCCACAGGCTGAGTGCTCACAATAATGCAGACATTTTATTGAACCTGAAAGCAAGTATTAAGGAGGAAAAATATGTACCCACATGGTCCATCTGGCCTTTGGTTTCTCTAATCCACCATAAGTACAGGCATGTCCCTCCCACTTCAAGGAAATCAGACAGATATTCCAAATACCTACAATAGGTGTAAGCCTGGGAAAACTACACTCTCTCACCAAAACAACCACATGCTTGACAACTGCATGTAAGGTGACTCTGTCTCATCAGCAGATTTCCTCCCAACAGGCTCAGCTCCTGGGCTGAATGGAAATATCAGCCACCACTTCTTGTGGGTTGCTTTTTTCTTTCAAATCTCAGACCATTGATCAATTAAACACTTTGGAACTTGAATCTACTGCAAAATGTACAAAGCTTGTGGTTCTGGTGCTGGCAAGTTCACTTGCCAATGGACAATGATAGTGATAAATGTCCTGTCAGCACTGCGAGGGAACTGCATTTCTAGGAAACACTTTTCCTGGGATTGAGAGGTTTCCAGAAAAAAGCAATACTAGTAGTTCAGGGTGTTAACCAAACATTCATGGCCTCCCTTCAAAACAGAATTCTGTTTCAGACAGTGTAATCCATAAACTCGTCTAGCTCACGTTTTATGACATGAGACAGCATGAAAGATCTTGCAAGATCTAAATGTAACATTTTACATTATACGTAACTTTCTAAAGGATGTAAAACCTTTTTTTAGATAATCTTATTTATTTATTTGAGAGAGAGAGATAGCAAGAGAGAGAGCGTGAACAGTAGGGAGAGGGAGAAGACTCTAGACTCCCCACTAGGCAGGGAACTCCATGTGGGGCTCGATCCCAGGACTCTTGGATCAAGACCTGAGCTGAAGGCAGACCCTCCGAATGAGCCACCCAGGTGCCTCAGGATGTAAACCTTTAAAAAAGATCATTTCACCAGTGGCAACTCTACCATTTCCATGTAAGACTTAGGCACTTTAATAAGCAAATCTGAAGGCAGGATATAAAGCAGATTAACATTTTTAAGTATTTGCTTTACTTATAATTTTCATATTTAACACATTGCTAACATAACGAAACCAGGGACCTCACACCAGGCCATGATGCAACAACAACAATAAAATAACTCCCTGGTGAGTGATTCCCAAGGAGGGACCTCGTGATCAAAAGGCCTCTGCGCATAGGTGTGCTGGGTAAGGAAGCACAAGGCTGTGTGGGGGCAGGGGAGAAATCACAGGGAGCGCACAGCCTCCCCCACCTTTATGACACAATAAAGAGCATCAATTCGGCACTCTGGGGTGACCCTGGCAATCTGGAGTCACTTTAACTGTAATATGATCCTGTAAGACAATTAATTCAGCGCAAAAGTAGCAACTGGTATTCTGTGGCATACCGGCGGTTCTGTGTAGAACCACAGGCTGGCAGAACCAGAGAGGACCTTGGGGGTCGCTTCTCCAGCCCCCTCCCTCATTTTACAGACTAGAGATGCCAAGATGGAGGAGGGACTCGTCTGACTCCACAGCTGCTTGAGGGGAGATTTAAGACTGTACTTTGAGCCTCCTGCACCGTGGTCCTCCATTAAGCGGGGTGGGAGGCAACAACCTAGTAGGAGGCCTGCACACAGCATCCTTCTCTGCTGGGCCCAGCAACAGGTCACCACCCCGCTGCCAAAGCTAGGGGGCCCCACCCCTTCCTGCCGCGGTTCAGCTTTGGACCCAGTGATGCTCTAAAGACCTGAAGGTCCTCCCCAAAACCCCCTAGCCCAGCAAGCAGAGGACTTCCACCCAGGAATCCCCGGGTATGTTGTAGCAAAGTGCCAGCACCAACACCTGAGAAAGGACCAACACCTACCAGTTCAGCAGTGAGTCCACCGTCAGTGCATCTCACCCAGTCTCCCCTCACCCCCTGCCCCCACCGCCTGTATTGAATGAGCCTTCCTTGGTCAAAATGGCCAGCGGCCCCTTCACAGCCACAGGTACACAGAATCCATTATTTCACCCAGCTCAGTTTTACCTGGGCTCTTGTTTGACAAATGTGGTATGAGCCCATGATTCTCCTACTAATCACAGGCAGAAAACCATATCATTCCCTTGAATCTACACATGCTTAAATGTTTGCCTTTCCTCTACCCGATCTAGGTCACACTCAAAGTTACCACTGTCTTTGCTTCACACAAAGATGATTTCCAGTGTGGTGCAGGCAGGTGGCTCTCTCTCGGACTGATATCAAAGGAGATAATGTTCAAAGACTCAGTTCGAGCCCAAGGCATCTGCCAAGGCCTGCCACAGACTAATGCCAAGCAGATCATTTAAAGTCCTAGGGCCCATCTCCTGATTTTCTCAAGTGAGGGAAAGGATCTTGCCCAAGGCCCCAGTCTAAGCAGCTGGTAAGCATTATAAACACCGAGTCATCAATAGAAAAGCAGCATTAGAACACTGCGATGTACTTTACTTGTCACTGTATAGGAGCAGAAGAAGCCATCTATCATCCTAAAGCTAAGATTCTTATAAAATTTCACATATGATCAGAAAAAAAACCTACACATCCCAAATTATGGCTTCGCTTCGTCAGCAATTAAAGATCACTGGCCTGATTTTGTTCATGCTCATTTTCTTTTTTTTTTTCTTTCTTTTTTCTTTTGGATATTTAATCTCTTCAGGACAGTAAAGAATCATCTTTTCATTTGTGGCAGAAAACCAGGCAGAAGACATAAATCTAAAAGATAATGTTGTTATTTCTTAAAATTCAAATTTACTCCAAGGATTAAAAAACACTCACATTTATATCCAAGTTCCTCAAGGATGTAATTTTCATTCTAATCTACATCCCAAAATGTTATTTATTATTAACACCACTGCCTGAGCTTAATAATTACTTGAGTAATTATTTTAATAAAGTGCTTCCAACTGGCATGATACACAATTTGCTTTGTTGAGTTGTTTTTTTTCTCCTTTATCCCAGAAAATGTCATAATAGGTAGTTAATTTCATAATAGTCTCTTGTGTTTAAAATCTGGTTCCTGGAAATGATTCATACAAGTCAACTATTAGCTTTGCGGTGACATTTTGCAGAAATGTCAGCGACACCTCAGATGCACCTGCTTTGTTTGGCAGTAAAGGTACTTTGCCAACGTTCACAGTGAATAAGCAGCACTACCAGTTTTTCTTAAATCCATGTTCAATTGTTTCTCTAACCACCACTGAAATACGAGACAGTGTTTTCCAATGTATATTCATATTATGGTCCAGAAATCGGGCATATGCACCAACTACGTGAAAATACAATCCTGCATTCAGTTTTCCAAATATAAGGCAACATTTTACCGAGCAAGATGGAGAACAGCTTCCACGACATTCGAGCCATCTTTGGCGCTGGTTTCACAGAATAATGCCCCATAGGTCTGTAGAAAAGAAATAAACACAATTAAATGAAGCCTTTACTTCAGGCTCCTAGAATTTCAGCTTTTGAAACCAACAAATAAAATAAACATATTCTCCTGTTGAGTATTCTAACAGCTAAGAAATAGGATTCATGGTTTTGATACTTTAAAAATAGTGAATTTGGGTCTAGTTATTCCAGACACAAGAGCTCCAAGTCGGGGGGGGGGGCTTTTTATTTTGCCTTAAAAGCAAGCACAATACACCATTTCATGTTGTAAGGTTCTTATTCTCCATGGTCCTACCAGTTGCTACAAATGTTCTCTATCGGATAATCTGAGAGAGGTAAAAATGGTAGCTTAAGGTAACCACTCACGAATTAAATGTCCATCAAAAGCATGTCTCCTTTGGGCCGGCAGCTAACTCGCATCCCTTCACACTATCATCTTTGCCTTCACGATTCAGCAGCCTCCGTGTTGTTAAACCCAGTGGACGCTGTCTAGGGCTCTATTACTCTATCTCCCAGCGGTTATGGATATGGCCACTGGTCATATCACTCTCCTGCTTCACACCTTTCAGTGTTTCCCATTCCTCTTCAAGTAACGCTCAGATGCTTCCCCATGGCTGGCAAGGCCTCGCGTCCATGTAGTCCCGGCCCAACTCCTAGCTTTACCCGCCACCCTCCTCCCTCGCTCGCAATGCTCTGGTTACTCTCATCTTCCCTCTGTTTCTCCAATGTTCCAAATTCCCCCTTACCTCACGATCTTTGCACCTGCTGTTCCCATTACCTGGGTTATGCCCATCAACCCCCTTCTCCAGGCCGACTCCTACTTACCTTTTGAATTTTTTCATAATCCTCCCCTGAAACCAAGATTCAGTGTTGGCTAAGCCTGGCATGTCCCTGTCAGGTCTTGCTATTAGGAAACCTCACAGCTCTCTGTGTTTTCTCTGTACCGCACTTGCCACAATCATAATTGATGAAGTTAGTTTTGTGCATCTTTGCCAGGAGACAATGTCCTTTCAGGAAGGAGAACTGCAGGGGCCTTGGGCCTGGGTGTAGGTGACACAATTCTGTGTGGGATAAGGGGAGGATGTCATGGCTGCTCTGGAGCATGGAGAGAGAGAACAAAAGGAGGGGGTAAGAGTCCACAGTGGGACCTTTACCCACGAGCCTGGGGAAAATCTATAAAAATTCCACAGAAAATCTATAAAAATTCTACAATGAATGTGAATGAATTTCTAGTGGAAATGCGTAGCGCTGTTCCCAAGTTTTACAGCGAGGACGTGATGGGGTGACATGAAGGGTCTCTACGAGGCTACAGGAAGGTAGGGTTCACTACACGCATAAGTGAGCAAACCTTGGGAACTCTGAAATCGTGAGGAGGGGATAAACCTGGCATGTGGCGGGGAATCATATGCTCTCTAAGGGAGCGTGTGGGACAATGTGGCATGTGGATTACATACATTTCCCACGTATCCCCCAGAAATGAACTACATGAAGACACGGACTGTCTGTTGTGTGCTCCAGTCTCTCCTCCACACACGATCAAGTGCATACGATTAAACGTGTTGAATGAATCTCCTCTGTGCTTCGGTGCCTAGCTCTGATGTTTAGCATGTTTGGCTCATAGTTTTAAAATTTAAAACAAGAAAGATTTTCCAACTTAAAACAGCGACACTGACCCTTGGTTTTACAGTCCATGTGCCATACTACAGCGCAGGCCGCTCATGGGCTGAAGCAGACCACAGAGGCAGCCGTATCAAATCAGACTGCAATGGCGTGGACTTAGCCACCTGCAGGTGCCTCTGATGCCATGTTTGGGAAAGACAGGTCCTAAGGGGACCCCGGAGCAGCCTCACACACTGGTAATAATGGGAGATAAATGCTGCCCCCAGTAATAAACTGGATTGAAATGAGCCTCATGTTCCATACAAGTGCACAACCAAAAATAATTTTAGACTATTCAACTAAGCACAAATCTTAGAGAAAAAAAACAACTTTCCAAATTCTCTTCCAGCCAGGTAACACACTGCCCTTTAGCACAGTGACCTTCTGGAACTAAACCATGTTTTCTAAACAGGACGCCCATTATTTCTCCTTGACGTGGATTCCAGAACTAGGAGGAGTCCAGGAACTGGCCGAGGCTGAGGAGGAAGGCTGGATACTTCTGGTTCCTTTGCCAGAGATCTTCAACGGGGAAAACTGACCAAGTGATCATTCACCTCCATGAGAGGTTTAATCCTTGGTACAATGACTTACATTCATTAAAGTGTGTGTGGCAAGGGTGGGGGTCGGGAGGGCACCTGCGTGGCGTAGTCCATTAAGTGTCTGCCTTGTGCTCAGGTCCTGGGATCAAGCCCTGTGTCAGGCTCCCTATTCAGTGGGGAGCCTGTTTCTCCCTCTCCCTGTGCCTCTCCACTCCCCACCCCCGCTCATGCTCATGCGTGCTCTTTCTCTCTCACTCTCAAATAAATAAATTTTAAAAGATAAAATAAAAATAAAAAAATAAAGGGCAGGGGGACACTGGGAGTTCTGCCTAAATAAGAAGGCCAGTAGTCCCATCGAAAGGGGTGAAGGGTTGTCAAAGAACCTTGTTAAGCGAATGTAGACGGGAGTGAAGGGTCTCCAACTGCAAAGCTCATGAATGGCTACGTCTATTCCAACAGCCCCACTTTCACCCTTACCATGGCCAGTTTTTCTCCCAAGTATCCGGGGACACATTTCTGTTCCTCTGCTGCAGCAGCATCACGCAGATCAGCCTTGTTTCCTACCAACATGATAGGAACGCTCTCCTGGGTTGCATCCTGCCAGGGGAAAAATGCTGTGTGTTCATCAGACACTGAACAAGTTCCACTGACAACAGCAGCTTCCATGCTCCAAATGCCCCGTGGGTTCTGCATGACCTGGAGGTCATATCTTCCAGCCTCAAAATCTCTCTACACAGAGCCAAACTTCTTCCCATCACCAAGCGAAAACACTGAAATTCCGAGAGGTTAAACAAGAATTCGCAAAGGCCAGGGCCATGGTGCAAATGCTCCCATCACCGCCGTCACCACACGAACCAATATGAACTCAAGGGGCATGACCGCAGAGCTATATTTGGCTGTGGCACCCGCACAATTTTCTGAGACTTCCACTCCAAACAGTGCTGATAATAAGTCAACTTCATTATCTCAGGCACAAAACACACAGGAAGATCCCTCAGCCATAATGGGATAAAAACAGAACGTAGGAGATCCACACTCACTGCAGTCTGGTTCACAACAAAAGCAAAATGTGAAGTACTCAAGGTTAACATTTTTCCTAAGAGGAGTCAGTTACCGATCATTCGAAGGAATTGGTTCTAAGGCTAATGCTCCCAAATCCACCTTTGCAGGTCCACGTGAAACATAGGGAACAGAGCTGCGTCGGAGGCCACCCCTCCCACCACCTGGCTGCTCACTGGCTGTGGCCCTGAAATCAGGTGAAACGCTTCATGTTTCTGCCTCAGTTTCCCCACTGGTAAAACGAAGGGGTTAGTAAGGGCACACCGCACCTCAGCAGGCTCCAATGAGAACAGAGAAAGCTAGCCTTACTGGCCCAGAAAAACAGGGTTCTGGTTCCCACGCAAGAACAGCAGCAGCAGCCCTGACCATGACCCTCTGCCAGGCCTCCAGGTACCAGCTGTGCTTTCGGTTTGGTGCTACACCTGCCACGGGATCAAGAAATGAGCCTTGAAAACGAGGGCATTACATCTGATTTCCCTTTTCTTCAGACCATTCTCCTCTGACCAAGGGCACCACGGTGTAGTAACAGTAGAGGGGAGATAGGAATGGAGGCCGTCCCTGAAACTAGGTGCCCTGTCCATCGATGTGTTCATTAACTGTGACTTCTGAAAACTGTTCACATTCCAAGGGGGCAACTTTGGAAGCCGCTCAACAGATACTCACTTAAGTGAGCCAAGAACCCAAGCATCTAAGTGACTTCCCAAAGTTATGTCAGTAAATACGGGCAACTCCTTCCAGTCTTGTCTCGAACAGCACCTTCCAGTGAGGCTGCCCTGACCACACCATCAGGCCCTTTATTCTGCCCTCTTGTGTCCACAATATTTGTCATTCTCTATCATTCCATTTATTTTATTTACTTGTTTGTTGCTTATTATGTTTCCCCTACTTGGATACAAGCTCCCCTACTGTGGGCGTATTCCAGGCTCTGGAACCTGCACAAAGGAGGAACTCCAAAAATACTCCAGAATGTGAAATAGTCAGTTGGAGATCTCACGTCTCAAGTGTCTCCTCAATTCAACATTCACCCAAGCACTCAACCAATACATTACTCACGACAGGTAAGTAAATGGCCATCATTTAATTTTACCCATGATTTTATTGCGCAATTTTGTAATTCAGTGGTTTTTATCGAAATGTATTAATTATTAATTCACCACTGACATTCCATTACCCCTTAGCCCTTGGGCCTACCCCAACAATCACACTCTCAGTTCCACCTGTATCTCTAGTGGCCACATAAACTGTCCCCACAGAATGTCCTCCAATTAGAAAGGCTGAGCCATGGCAAAGGTTTGTCATGCCCTTTTCCCCCAAAGGTAGAAGTCAAAAGCCAAGCAGTATCTAATTTTTCCCCATGACAAATGTGAGAGTTCATCTTGAATATAGTTTTTGTCCTTTTCAGACCCTGTGAAAGGTGATCCACAGAGCTGTAAAGGTCACTTACCACGTATAGGTGATGAGCAAATGATGGCAAAGTATGGGTGCCTGACACCAGCTGTAGTGGTCACTAATGGCTATTTCAACACTGACTGACCTCGAGTTTGGGCTGCCAGTCCTTTATCATCATGCAAAGACTTAAAATGCAGACTACATCCAAAAGTTTTAACAATAAAAAGTTTTGCTGTGGATTTTAAATTTTCTGTGGGTACAAGTCCATTGGGATGATGTTATTCTCTGGACTCATTGTTCTACCCCAGGGAGGTCCGTCTGTCATCGTGAGCAGACACTTCTCCTGTGTGCTCCAAGGTCCTCTGTGTTCTCCAAGGTCCTCTAGAATGTACCTTGGAACTCCACTCTGGACACCAAAAGCTTCTTTTCTCAACCTGCTGCTTACTCTGGCTCTTTATCACAGCAGCAACCAGGGCTGACTCAGGAGATCCAACCCTTCAACCTTCAACTTCAACCTTCAACCCCTTCCACCCCTCCCCTCTAAATAACCACAAATCAGGGTCATACACTTTCTCTAACTCAGGTTTCTCATAAAAAATGAGAGTAACATTATATGTCTTACTTCTTTCCTCAGATATGTTACAAAGATGTATATAACATGTGGAAATTTTGTGAAGTAAAAATGCTACATAAACGTCAACGCACTTGCATCATATTTATACTAATTTTAGGTCATGATATTTTGCTAGGACAAAATGTACATTTCTTTGTCATTTCTCAAATCACTTCTTCAGTTAGAAAGAGAATATAATTCTATTTTCCTACAGGGTATAAAATAGGCCCAATAGAAGACTCTAGAAGCTAAGTTGATATACAGCGATCAGTTCTCTGTTTAGTCATCGCTGCACTGTTTAATGCCTGTTAAAAATTAGAGATAATACACTTAATTGAAAAATTCTATTAGCCACTAGTTTTTTTTCAAGAGAGTATATTGAACCACATCTTGAACTGAATTTTATGTTAATTAATAACCCGTTGGCAGCACACTAAGTGTGATCAAAATCATTTCCTACTTCTAGAAATTATTTACCATGAAACCAAAGGATATGAAAGCTCCTGAGATGAAAGACACTATCTCATTTAACCAAAAAAAAAAAAAAAAAAAAAAAAAAAAAAAAAAAAAAAAAAAAAAAAAAAAAAA
>PISX010034409.1:0-14015 GCA_004024625.1 Mellivora capensis
GTAGAACTGGAGGGCATTAAGCTAAGTGAA
The DNA here is from genome assembly GCA_004024625.1 of Mellivora capensis. Classification (NCBI taxonomy): domain Eukaryota; kingdom Metazoa; phylum Chordata; class Mammalia; order Carnivora; family Mustelidae; genus Mellivora; species Mellivora capensis. The sequence goes on from PISX010034409.1 coordinate 31, forward strand.
ATAAGTCAGGCAGAGAAAGACAATTACCATATGGTTTCATTCATATGTGGAACATAAGAAATAGTACAGAGAACCACAGGCAAGGAAGGGAAAACTGAAGGGGGAGAAATCAGAGAGGAAGACAAACCATGAGACAAAAAAACAAACAAAGAGAATGTAGTTTTTTCTTGAGGGTAGGTGTTCTTAGCAAGTGAGGAAAGAGATCCAGATTTAAAAAAAAGAGAGAGAGAGAGAGAGATCCCTGAGCTCCTGAGCTCACATTTCTTACTTTTCATCAACTATACCAAAACCTTGCAGACCACATTTTATTCCCAACATATACACTGGGAGGTGATTATTTTAATGCCATTAATGTTTTATTTTCATAGCTATGGATGCTAATGTATTTTAGAAAAAGCAACTAGGTCATTAAACCCATGATTTTATGGATATTGTTGGTTAAAAAGAAGTTAGGTTTTAAAAGTAAGATGCTGTGGGAATTTATTTAAGAAAAATCTTAGGTAAATAATAGAACAGGAGGCATAGCAGGTGACAAGGGGTAAAGCTAGTATTCAAATATCTAAAGTTTAGGAAGCACAGAGTCTTCAGTAAGCCCAAGTTTTTCCCGTAAATGGAAGGAAGAAGAACTGATCTACAAGGATGTATATACATAAGTTTGGATTTAAGCCAGCCAGAACACCAGTATACTAAAAAAAAGTACTGAGCTAGGATCAGAAAGCCTGAGTCTGAGCGCTGGTGGTACGCCTGTGCTCCACGTGAGCTAGGGTCGGCCGTCGGCATCACCCAGAATGACCTCCTTAAGCAGGCTGCTTCCTAGAAAAAGTATTTGATCCTGACTTCTAAGTTTTCCTTCTTTCCCTTTCTTCTTTTTTTCCTTGAGGGAGAGAAATTGCTTGCCACCAAGAGGTACAATTCTTTTTCCCATCACCAGTTCGTGTTCCATTCTCTCTTTGCCATAAAGTTTAGCGTAAAGTCAACCCTCTATATTCCTGACAAAAATCCTTGGGGATCTTTGGGGAATGAGTTTTCTATAAGAATGTAAATTAATTTATTAACTAGAATGCTATGAATTGCCTTAGAGGGCCTCAGCATGGGAATGGCGGCAGAGTTTCGAAGGATTATGATTCTGCTCTGCTTATCAAACCCCCCCCCAAATGCTCGGGGCAGCCGGTTGAGTCCTCTCTCCTGCACAGATGCTAGCAGAATTCCTTCCCGAGTAGCTGACCGGGTCTTCTGGACCAGCCGAACGACAGAAGGCTGGAGGCAGCAGCCTGTCCCGACTCCATGCCCTGAGCGCTTTGGGAAAAAAGAGAAACCGCAGGCAGAACCCGAGAGCTCCTGGCCACAAACTCAGGAAAGCACTCCTTGTTTCCAGAATGTCTCAGGTTAACAGCATCTTTTCTGGGCCTTCTGTGTGATGCGACTTGACTTCTTGCAGACAATGAAGTCCATCTGTCCTTCTATCTATGGCCCTCTTGCCCTCGTGGAAGACGGCCCCGGCTTCTTGCCAAACAGCCTGCCTTTATCTTGGCGACAGGGCCATTTGGAGACAGGCACTGGCCAGCCTGGCTAGAAGGGTCTTTTTTTCCCCCCAGTCGGATCACAAGAAGGTGGTGGGCAGGAGCCTCCGCGCCTCGCAGGCGTTCGCTCAGCTGCCACCTCGCACAATATCCCGGCTTGGCCGTGTCTCCGCGGCGCGAGCGGGGCTGTGTGAACCCGGGAGGGCAACCGTGAATGGCCCGGCATCTGACATGAATTTATCACCGGCTGCTGGTTGGGTGAAGGAGAAAGCACGGGGAAGGGACTGTGGGTGTTTAATGCCCCCTGCCACAGCCCAACAGTTTGCCCTCAAGAGCCTTTTCCCGATATAAAAGGACAGGGTCAAAAGTAAGTTGACCCCTGACAGAATGTACAATTATTAGGGGAGGACTGTGCACGAGCAGCTGCTGGAACCCCACTGGCTCCCCATCGGGCTTCCAAGAGTCAGAATATGAATAATCAACTCAAGATTGTTTCCTCCACCCCATCAACCCCCGTCTCCGCCCCCCCAGCCTTCCCCTCCTGTGTTGGGCAAGTCCTATTATCTTCCTACAGGAAGGAGCAGAGCCCTCACTGGCAGCTGCAATAATTGTGTTCCTATTGTGAGGAAGACCTCCTCCCAGCCACCCCCCTACAAGTGGCCATTGTGAGGGGAGAGTCAGTGATTATACGCTCGGCCTGATGCTTTGGGAGACCCAGCTGCCCGAGTGCTGACACACGAGCGTGCGTGCGGACGCCCAGGGAGGGGGCCCGTGGAGGTGGAGGCAAGAGGTGGGGGGATCCCGCGTCTGTGAGACGGGACCCAGACACACCAGACCTTTTTCATAAGTCAAGCCCAGAACAAATGAGGCTTTATCAGGCCCCAGTGATGAGGGGGTCTCATCTCCCTTTGAAGTGGGGCTGCGCATGGGGCCCAGCAGCTTTTCCTCCTTTGGACCAAGCAAACATCCTTCTTTTGATATGCTACATGCTCATTATCTCTGCCCCATTTAATGATTTTTGATTGAAGGGTGGCGGCTGGGATGCCGAGAAGATCGTTAAAGAGGCTCCATCCAGCCAAGCCTGCAAGAAAGGCTTTCCTTGTGCCTGGACCTAAATTTGGAATTTCTTGACAGTGTGCGCTTGTTCTTAGAGGCAGATAAGAGCTGAGCGTGAAATTCTTAATTAAGCAATAAATAGAGAGTGGGGTGTCAGCAGTTGTAGCCAGTAGCCATGGCAACAGGAATCACATGGGCAAGAGAGCTGAGACTAGATGTAGGCCTCAGGCCTGGGCCTGACTGACAGCTGAAGAATCCTACAAAGCTTGTAAACCAGATTAATTAGCTGACTAATTATTTCATAGCGTTAATGTAACTAAAAAATAAAAATAGTTAACCATGAACTGAAACATCCCTGGGAAAAAAAAAAAAAAAAACCAGCAGGGAAAGCGGCAGTGAGTGGGGACGGCAGAGGCAGAAGCTGCCACCAGTTACTCGAATTGCGTAAACAGAAAAATGGGCTCGCTGGATTCGACTCCGACTCGGAAAATATAAAAGAACACTTGTCCTGCAGTCTTGCCCACTCCCAAGCATGGCGTAGAAAGTTACAGGGTGGAATTGGCGCTCGTAATCATTTCTCACATCAAACGCTGCTCCTCCTGGTCAAAGGAAAGCACAGGAGTCCTTAGCTGTGGTCGGCTCTGCCAGGGGCTTCTTAGGCAAAATTCTCAGGGGCTTCCAAAAGGCAACCTGAACCAATCTCCTTAAAACATATTTTTAAATGAGTGAGGTGATCTTATTCTGTGGACAACAATTACTTCAGTGGTATTACATTTCGGTCATGGAAACCATATATATGTCATGTTATCACGAATCTCGGTTATCTTACAAAATCCAGTCAAGGAAAATAGAAGGAGACCCTTTTGGAAAGGTTAGAACATGCGCGTTAAGTTCAAGGCATGTGACATTGTTCATCTTCTGAGGGGGCAAAAAGAACAGATCTAGAGAAATAATCTACTGGGAAACCGTGCAATAAAGTAACAGGGCATACTAATCCCATCTGAAGATATTTCTGGGTTTTGTACCACAGTTCCAAGAGATAAGTAGGTATTCTTAACCTTGTGGTAGAGATGAAGCCACTGAGGCATGGAACATTTACAATTCCATGCCCCAGGTGAAAAAGCCAGCCAGCCACCGATTAAAACCTCAACTTTAAGCTCTGGCCATGAGCTTTCCAAAAGAACCTGCATCCCATAAAGACATTTGCTAAACAAACAAACACACAAAAAAGATAAAACTTGCCTTGGTAGAGAAGAGGAATACTCTCAAAACATATTATATGTATAGGATTTTTTTCTTTGTCACTGGGGATCAGTGAGAAGTTTTCTCTCACAACCCTACCTAGCATCCCCTCACACACACACCCAATTTGGTCAGTGATCAATGATTATTTAGTGGGCAGCACACTCTAGTGGGGAGATCCAGAGCCAGGAGCTAGAATGCCTGGGTTCTGATTTTTTTTTCCCTTCTCAGCTGGGTCTAAGATTTGTCAGGTATCTTCAATCCCACACAAAGTAGCCAAATGGAGGAAACAGAGATAATTGTGATTTTGTTTGAAACTTCCTATCCTGGGGGATGTGGTAAGGTTGCAAACAAACAATACAAAAAAGATGGTCCACTTAGAAGTGGTCAACAAATTAATGAAACACAGCCAATTATCAGTGAAGCGACACTCTGAACAAAAAGCCAGCCAGTAATAGGAGAAGGGTCTCTCCATCCCCCACCCCTGGAAGTCTGGCAGGAAATTCAACGGCCCTGAAACAGTCCAAGCAGTCTCCCTACGATAAAAATGAAACTTCTGTGTACACAGCTCTCCCCATTTTTTTTTAATCTCAGGACTATGTCCACATAGACTATGAGGTCTTGACTTATGTTCTTTTCTTAGAGTAAATGTATTTTTTTTTAATTTTTTTATTTTTTATAAACATATAATGTATTTTTATCCCCAGGATACATGTCTGTGAATCGCCAGGTTTACACACTTCACAGCACTAACCATAGCATATACCTTTCCCAATGTCCATTACCCCACCCCCCTCTCCCGATCCCCCTCCCCACAGGAACCCTCAGTTTGTTTTGTGAGATTAAGAGTCACTTATGGTTTGTCTCCCTCCCATTCCCATCTTGTTTCTTTTCTTCTTTTCCTAACCCCCCAACCCCCATGTTGCATCTCCACTTCCTCATATCAGGGAGATCATATGATAGTTGTCTTTCTCCGAATGACTTATATCACTAAGCATGATACCCTCTAGTTCCATCCACGTCGTTGCAAATTGCAAGATTTCATTTCTTTTGATGGCTGCATAGTATTCCATTGTGTATATATACCACATCTTCTTTATCCATTCATCTGTTGATGGACATCTAGGTTCTTTCCATAGTTTGGCTATTGTAGACATTGCTTCTATAAACATTTGGGTGCATGTGCCCCTTCGGATCACTACGTTTGTATCTTTAGGGTAAATACCCAGAGTAAATGTATTTTATGTAAATTACCCCAGTAGCAAATTTATAAAGTCACATGGTCAAAAAAAAAAAAACAATTAAGTGAAAGTAACAAACTAATCAATATGTAGAATGCAGGGCAGAGAGCTAGAACTCTATGGCTGGAGTCCTGTTGGGGTACCCACTGCAACTACCTCACTATCATAATGACATTATGAGCCTTCCCAGTGATGTTGTAAACCTGATACAGAGGATATCCAAAATCATACCCAAATCTACCCAGTCCAACACAACTGCATGGGACACACCATTGAGGAGCAGTTCAAGCCTCAGTTTCCCCTGAATCCTCACATCCTCACTGTACCAGCCCAGGAATGAGCCACCCACCTACCCCATTCATTCAGATACCGGAGACACAAATGGCCTCAGAAGCCAGTACATGGAGCCTGGGAATCGTCTTAAGGAACAAGGGTCTCCAAGTTCATTAAGCAGCCAATCAACCCTCTGATTTCCTGGTCCTTTTCCAACTCCTCTTATCTAAAGGCAGAGATAGTAGGGCATTCTGATACAAAGAATGATTTCAATTAATAAAGGCTATCTGCCTAACAAAAATGTTGTATACTGAAAAATGCATCTATGTCATATATGTGCTCATCTATACATACATATATACATCTATAGATAAATACACAAATTCAGATAGATATGCATTTCTACCATATATGTGTATAAATAGTATAAAGAGTATAACTTGCTATTATTTCAATAAATAATGATAACAAAGGGGAAGAAAATCTGTAGCTGTATGACCTGATTTCTTTTTTCTTTACGTGACAAATGTTCCTTTACCATGCTTAGCTCATGCAGCCACTTAAGTCAGGTTGCAGTTCATGAACGAAATCAGACCGATGGACAAGACAGGCTCTTCACAAGCATGCCAAGTAATAGGAGAATAATTTGAAATTAAAATTTTGTTCTAGAATATATATCAAGTGAACAGTCAGAGTTAATGACACCTCTTGGTTTTTACTTAATGGCAGCATTTGGCTCTAGCAGTAAAAACAGTCTCAGGATCTCTGTCCATCCTGAGTTTTTACAATTTTAGGTTACATTTGTGGTTGATCAAACAGAAATAAAACAGAAATAAAATTTGAATGTTACGATTCAGTGTAAATAAAATATAAAACAGTCTATTTGGCAAAGACTCAGCAATACCAGGGAATTACCATATTCTCCTCTCCAGTGCTATTAAAATTTCATAATTGCGGGGCTCCAGTGTGGATCAGGCTCAGGTGACATATGGCTGGCACAAGGGAGAGGGACAAGGAACTCAGGACAACTGCCCAGGCAGTCTGATTTCAGAGCCCAACCATTTAACCGTAAACACACCTCTCCCCTTCAGGTCCTCACCACTTCATAGCACAAATGTTTGGAATTCAAGCGTGAATGGTGGCTTCCAACTATTCAACATTCTCATCCAATTATACTTACCCAGATAGGTGAGTTGCCTCAAGTGTGTATTGAAGAACCAGTCACAACCTTGGTCCCGACCAGGTGATGGCAGAGATGGAAGGGACCGCCCCACCTGATTCCCACACCTTACGAGGATGTCAGGGTAAGGCCACAGGAGCGTGTGCACCAGCAGGAGGTAGTTCCCAGGAATAAAGCTGCCAAAAGTTGCTGAGTACTTGAAGTGAGAGAACAAAACAATAATTCTCATTGAGTAAGGAAAGCTTTTGCCAGAAAAGAGCTACAAAGAATGTAGATGGAGTACTTTAGAAATATGGCAGTTCACACCCATACTACTCTTCTTGCAGGAAATGGGCTTACTAAATCCACTCCTTGATAAATTCATAACCACAACTCCAGAATCATAGAACGTGAGGACTCAAAGACTCCACTGGTTTCTCTTGTTTAACAACCTCAAGTAACAGAGGAGAAAACCCAGACGAGTAAGTTGACTTGTTGCAGGTCAAGCAGCTAGGAGGGCCAGAGCCAGATCTAAAATTCTTTTTCCATTTTCCCCCATAATTCAAAGAGGCAGGCAGTAACAGGAGGTCCATCCTTTTGTAACAGTAATAGCAGCACTATTGGAGCATTGGTTATATGCCCAAGTTCTACTCATATCGAAGCATTCCATCCTCCAAAGACTCCCTGTGATTGTCACTATTACTGCCCCAATTTCACAGATGAGGAAGCTGAGGCAGGCGGAAGTTCAATAACTTGCCCCACACCACAGAGCAGGGGAGTGCTGAGCCAAGGTAGACACTAAGGTCTCCACCTCTACTGTCATCATTTTGATGCCTTCACCTTACAAAAATTCCCCCAAATTCTCATGGGAACCTCAAGGGAAGGAACCTCCTTTCTGAGAAGGGTAGTTGAGAGGGTCAAGGGAGCTTCTGCCTTGAACTATATCACACCTAAGACCCGCTCACATGACTTTAAGAAGAATGTGAAGGAAGAAAGAGACGCGTTAAAAGGAAGAGGAGAAGCTTGAAAAAATCCACTTGCTTGTCTTCCCCCCCCCGGAAATGCACCCACTTTCCACATGGCTGTTCCAATCTTCACAGCCCCTAACCATTTGACTCCTTCAACCAAGTCCAATGAAGGTCCAGACCTTTATTTGCAAGTTAATCTTTGACCACAAGGTGGCAGTATGCAACGTAAAAATGCTTTGTTAAGACATTTTCTCTGGCTACAAACACTTTTCTAAGGGGTAAATTGGTCCTTAACCCACAGTCTAATAATGTAATTCTATAGAATGCTTAAAATGTATTTCTTATTGTATTAATAAATTAAAATTTCAGGCAGAACCACTGTGTTATTCAAGACAAGATTCAGTCTAAAATTTTCAAGTTAAAAAAATTAAAATAAAAATCACCACCATATCTTATATTCAGATACATTCATTGGGCCAAAATGTTGTGGCAGTTTTCTTTATCAGCACCAGAAGATGCTAATTCCTGCAAATTGCTATTTCACAGGTGCAAAGATAAGAGCTCCTGGGGAAAAGATCATAGCCGTGAATGAATTCCTGGGGTTACCTGCAGAGAGCTGTTGATCCAAGGGGTGTCAAACTGCAGTGAGTAAGTCTCTTGATCCAAGAGCAGAGCCATCCAGCCATAAAGGTTAGACAGTGTGTCATGTACATAATTGACAGTGGTTGTCTTATTTCTGCTGTCAGTCATGGTTAAATCATAAGAAACATCTGGAGCATTAGCTCTAGGGTGATTTAAAAAGAAAAAAAAAAATGGGTGGTAAGGTATTTGTCCGTTCTGGATCTAATCCACTCCTCTGCCATCCATGGTAAGTCATCTTCTCTTCTTTCCATGTATGTCTTGGGCCATCTTGTCTGTAGGTCTATAGAGGTTTTAGCAATCACTGTGTGGGTCAAACAGCCCAGCTGGTAAGATGTCATTGGATCATTTGTCATTCCGCTGATCTGGTGGGTTGAAGGTAGTGACCCTCAGATCTGAGACCACTGATAAATGCCATCTTTTTTTTTTAAGATTTTATTTATTTATTTGACAGACAGAGATCACAAGTAGGCAAGAGAGGCAGGCAGGGAGAGAGAGGAGGAAGCAGGCTCTCCGCGGAGCAGAGAGCCCGATGCGGGGCTTGATCCCAGGACCCTGGGATCATGACCTGAGCCAAAAGCAGAGGCTTTAACCCACTGAGCCACCCAGGCACCCCTAAATGCCATCTTAACGAGTTCATACAGGCCAAGACTATCTACTACTATTTTAATAAAGAAATGTCCATGTCTGGAATTTTGCCATAGACCAATTTTATCAACATCAGAAAACATATCATGGGAAGCAAAGACTGACACCAAGAACCTAGTATGTCTAGACTCTCAGAAGCCCACCATCAATTGTCAGGCAGAAATGGCTTCAGCAGTAATCTGGCTCCTCTCCCACCCAGCGCTCACTCCTACCACCGCACCTGGTATCAGCATTTTTGTTTATTAGTATAGATTGTGAGATCTTTGAGTTAGAAATATTTGGTGCCTTCTGGTCTCCTCTACCCTGGCATAGGAACAGCACACAGTGGGTACTCCTACCATGTTTGTTCTATGAAGGAAGAGGATGGATGAACTCTCTCTCAAGCAGCTGGTGCCCATTTCCTCATTTATGGAACACATTTCTAGAAGTGCATTTTAGCAAATGAGGAAACTGAGGCAGAGAATGACAAAAGCATGATGTGAATGTCATAGGACAGAACTTGAAATGTATTAATTTCCACAAATTACATAACCCACCCCAGAAAGGGATTTTTAAGACTTCACTAGAACAAACAGATTTAGCCACATGCTAAGACCCTAAAAGAAAGTCAAAGTGGACAGAAAATAAAAGACAAAAAAAAATCAATACACATTATGACTTTCCTTCCCCCTCTGGTTTGGTTTTTTAACTAAAGAACAATTCTAAACTCATATTCTTAGAGTCAGATGGACATAAAGGTTATCTGTTCCAAATTCCAATCCACTATAGGAATTCCCTCCACATTTCAGCCTGTCTCTTCTTCCAGTTATGGGATGCCACATTCTCATGCAGAAGACCATTACATTTATGGAGCTTATTTTTACATTTGAATTTTTAGACAATCTTTAGAAAGAGAAATTTTCTTCCTTGTATTTTCTATCCATTTGTCCTCAATCATCATGACTCCCCTTTTCCTCCAACTAAAACCACACGTCCCAGAGTCCCAGGAGATGATCTAGCACAATTTGGCCCAACTGATAAATTTTAAAATTATCCTTCTGAGAAATAAATGCAAAACAAACATGTTTAAAAAAGATAAAGTTGGAACCAAGAAATACCAAAGAGGTCAATGTGTTGGCTAGCATTAGGTATCCCAATCAGTACATAAAGTAGGACTCCTCAAAGTTCAGAGAATGAGTATTTCAGATCCTGAAAATGTATCCTATCAGTTTTCACAGAAATATATGGGCCCTGGAAAATGAATCACAAGTACTAAATCCAGGAGATATTCATAGATAAATCAATATTCCCATTTAAAAATTCACAGTAAGAAATAGAGCTGCCTTTTGCATAGCAGGCAATTGTAATTATTTGTTGAATGAGTGAGTGTCAAAATGGATGAATACACTCCAAACTCACACTTGGAGATGTTTTTCCCCAACAGGGAGTCTACCTGGAAAACCCACATGAGGGTCAGGAGATTTCTTATAAGCTTATCGATTGAAGAAGACAAGCAATTTGATCATAAGTTATCAGAGCCTGATACAGCCAACCACCATATCAATAGGATATTTGTCATGAAGACTTCAACATTTATATATAAAGGTCAGAAAACCTCTCCAGGACACATATAAGCAATCTACACTACTAATGAGCCCTGGTTTAAAAAATGCTAAGGAAAAAATTAAAATTAAAAAAAAATGCTAAGGTTTCCTTATGAACTGTTATTTCTTGTATCCCTATGAAGTGTTCTCAATCAAACCACTTTCACATTTTTTTAAAATATAGAACAAAAGATGTGTTCAAATCCATCTGTCTATTTACATTTTGTTCCTCCAACCTATGTTTTGTCACTTACGTTGCCTTAGCAATCTGTTTGTCACTCTTTTAAGATATCATACATATGGGCGCCTGGGTGGCTCAGTGGGTTAAAGCCTCTGCTTTCAGCTCGGGTCATGATCCCAGGGTCCTGGGATCGAGCCCTGCATCGGGCTCTCTGCTCAGCGGGGAGCTGGCTTCCTCCTCTCTCTCTGCCTGCCTCTCTGCCTACTTGTGATCTCTGTCTGTCAAATAAATAAATAAAATCTTTTTTAAAAAAAGATATCATACATGCCATCTTGAAAACTGAAAATATTACCTCAGTATGTCACAATACAATCAACTGGAGAGATAGTTCTAGAAATGCTCCTTAATTTCATCAGTGTGGCCCCAAGAATCCTTCAGGTCATTTTGACTAGACCTCACTATTTCTCAAATTTCTATCAGTTTATAAATCAATGTTTAGGGTACAAATTCTCCTGGGTTCAGTTTCTGTGGGTTGTTGACTTCAATTATTGAAGGAGCCATTTTTTCAGACCATATGCCTCAGTTCCTAAAAGCTCTTATAAACATGACCCCCTCTTCATATATTGTAAAACCACCAAATGCTAACATCCATTCAGTTCTATTTGTCTCTGAGACTATCGTATCTTCCTTTTGAAGCCCTTCTTCTTCCAAGCAGAATCCAGCAATCTGACGTTAAGCCCCTGATCAACCAGAGACCCACCATAGCACATTATGATCCTAAATTATCCTTTCCACTTCCTTCTGCATGCGTTGCCCTGACCCTATCAAGCCATCCTACCCATGTCAACTATGGTTTATGTGGGATGCTATTTTACAGGTCTTCATGTGCAGCACCAGCTTTGTGTAATTCAATCCCAGTAGAGAAGGAGGTTATCAAAGAGGCCTTCATTACAGCTGGTAGTGGAAAATGTGCATTCTGGAAAGAAAATTAAAATGTAAAAGACCCGTGTCCCTATAGGCAAGATGCCTTGTGCTGACCATCACCAGGGGCCAAAAATCCAAAGTCAAATCAACTCTTCTCCTTCTAGGCCAACTGCCAGCAGTGACAATGGTGGGCTCTTCTGAAAAGTACCAAAAGAACATCAAGTCTCGAAGAACACCATGAAGAGAATTTACCAACCATAATGACTACAATTTTCACTTGCCCTAAATAGCCACCAATTTCCCTGTGCCCTAAATAGCCACCAATCTCCCTCTCTTTACTGTTAATGAAGCAAAGGAGCACAAAAGTATTTCTAATTTGGAGGAGCCAAGGGAGTCTGCATGGGCCATTAGCAGCAGAGAGCTTCATTACTAGGGGAAGAAGTCTCTCCCTGAACTTCTCATGGCTTTATGTGCAAGAAATCAGGAGGCAACCAGTCCATTTTAAATGTTAACCCTTCCCTCTGCATCAACAAGAGCTATGTCGATAATCAAAAAGACAAAAAGACCACAAGCCTTGCCTTTTCTTTCCCTGTTCAAAGGGGTGCCTTAATTTTTGTTCTTTTTTTTTTTTAATAACTGAACATGTTTTTAGTTAAGGGAGGTTTTCCTTCAGAAATACAACATTATCATTTGCTAAAACTTATTAGCCTAAGTATCAATTTAAGATACCAGTTGCATAAACAGTTATGTAATTTAGTGCCCATATACTGTGTGGAACTTTTGAATGCATACTGCCCACAAAGGATTTGTTAGACAATCAACAATACCAAAGAGAACAAATATTAACTCCCTGGTTTGTGTTTACCATTAGCTTACTTTTCCTGAGGGTCCATATCTCTGTGTATTAAGACAAACATTGCATTGAGCTCTAAATGCTCTCAATTCAGAACAATTGTGAAGTAAACCCTTTATAATTACACATCTCCTAAGCCAAATGCATCCTAATAACTAGCTTTAAATGCTGTTACATCTCCAGAATATTAGTGCTTGCCGCCGTCACTCTCCTCTTTTACTGCACAAAGAGGACGGAATCAGAATTTCGAGCACAGCCAACAATTTTTTGTGGCACAGCCTTGCTCGAACAACCTTTAAAATACCATGTGCTCATAACAAGTCCTTGTTAGAAAACCATGATCCTACCTCTGACCTGCCACCGGCCAGTACTATTTTTTATGTATCAATAATTTTATGTCCCCTTATTGATTAAGGAACACTTATAAATGCTTCTCGTTCTGAGTAAGACACCTAAAAAGAGGAAGAAAGCCGCAACACTCAATATTTCCCCCAGATTTCTAACAATCCTTAAATTCATGTACAAAACAGAACTGGTAAGCAGAGAGAAAGACATATGATTTAATAATCCTTGTGTTTCTGAGAGGCACACCCATACATCACTCCCCCATGACTTTGCAGATAACTCTCTCTGTGTTTATCTTTGTTCAGAGTTGGGTAAAGCAATAATAATTTATTGTAGAGAAGTACCAGAGTCAACCTAGCACCTCCTCAAAGATGGGGGTCTATAGTTTTGGCAGTACACTTGGGACAATACTTTTTGATTATTATATCTGAATCCATGAAGAGAACCAATTGATGTCTAATGTCCTACCCAAGATAATCCTTTATACATGATTGTATCTATTCCTCTTGATCTGTTGAAACCAGCTGACTGACTACCTCAGAACATGAGAATTTCTCAATGTGGTTTTAATTTGAATCTCCCTGATGGCTAGTGATGATGAACATTTTTTCATGTGTCTGATAACCATTTGTATGTCTTCATTGGAGAAGTGTCTGTTCATATCTTCTGCCCATTTTTTGATATGATTATCTGTTTTGTGTGTGTTGAGTTTGAGAAGTTCTTTATAGATCCTGGATATCAACCTTTTGTCTGTACTGTCATTTGCAAATATCTCCTCCCATTCCGTGGGTTGCCTCTTTGTTTTGTTGACTGTTTTCTTTGCTGTGCAGAAGCTTTTGATCTTGAGTGAGATACCACCTTTACACCGGTTAGAATGGCCAAAATTAGCAAGACAGGAAACAATGTTGGAGAGGCTGTGGAGAAAGGGGAACACTCTTACACTGCTTGTGGGAATGCAAGTTGGTGCAGCCACTTTGGAGAACAGTGTGGAGATTCCTCAAGAAATTAAAAATAGAGCTTCCCTATGACCCTGCAATTGCACTATTGGGTATTTACCCCAAAGATACAGATGTGGTGAAAAGAAGGGCCATCTGTACCCCAATGTTTATAACAGCAATGGCCACGGTCAACAAACTGTGGAAAGAACCAAGATGCCCTTCAGCGGATGAATGGATAAGGAAGATGTGGCCCATATACACTATGGAGTATTATGCCTCCATCAGAAAGGATGAATACCCAACTTTTGTATCAACATGGACGGGACTGGAAGAGATTATGCTGAGTGAAATAAGTCAAGCAGAGAGAGTCAATTATCATATGGTTTCACTTATTTGCAGAGCATAACAAATAACA
>PISX010034410.1:0-14216 GCA_004024625.1 Mellivora capensis
TGTCAAATGCTTTTTCTGCATCAATTGAGAGGACCATGTGGTTCTTCTCTCTTCTCTTATTGATTTGTTCTATCACATTGATTGACTTGCGAATGTTGAACCACCCTTGTAAGCCAGGGATGAATCCCACCTGATCATGGTGGATGATCTTTTTAATGTGCTGTTGGATCCTGTTTGCTAGGATCTTGTTGAGAATCTTGGCATCCATATTCATCAGTGATATTGGTCTGAAATTCTCCTTTTTGGTGGGGTCTTTGCTTGGTTTGGGGATCAGGGTAATGCTGGCTTCATAAAAAGAGTCTGGAAATTTTCGGAGTTGAGGGAAATTGGGGGGAAGATGAACCATGAGAGACTATGGACTCTGAAAAACAACCTGAGGGTTTTGAAGGGGCAGGGGGTGGGAGGTTGGCAAAGCAAGGTGGTGGGTATTATGGAGGGCACGCATTGCATGGAGCACTGGGTGTGGTGCAAAACTATGAATTCTGTTACGCTGAAAAGAAATGAAATAAAAAAAAAGAAAAAAAATCTGACCTGTGAGAGAGGAATTAGGCACACCTAAATAACCTTTTAGAGTCATTCATGTCTGCATACCCAGTGTCTAATCTTATGCCTTGCGTATAGAAGGAGCTCAATAAATGTTGAATGAATGAGAAATTAACGGCACCACATGTTCACCTCATTTAACTGCAGTGAAGGCACATACTTTTCCCTGTGTCTGTCTTTTTGTGTCTCATACTTGAAGCCATTTTTGGACAGTGAAGTCAGGATGGATGAGCAAATTTTTTTTGTACTATGCAGTATCTCTTCTGTAATTGTGATTTTCTACATAAGATGAGGTTGATGCCTCTTGGTAAAGACAGTCTCCATTTTCCTAACTGCTTTCATACCAACGGTCCTTGAGTTCATTACCCGTTTCAGTGGCATAGGTACGTAGTAATGTTTGCTTCTGTCTTTTGTCCTGGCCCCGTATCCTGCTTGGGTTATATTATGCTTCAGTACATTGAAATCTTCTAGATATATTGATCAAATTTATGATGTAAGGGGAATAAGCCCACTAACTTTTGTTATTCTCTACCCCAAGATTTCTCCTGCTTTCCCAACCACTTTCTTCATTTTTAATGATGGATTTCAGGTTGTGAATCAGATTGAATTGGACAATAAAAATTAGATTGTGCATTTCTTTGGTTATGCCTTTTGGAGCCTTTCTCTTATCTAGTCCAGTGAGACAAATGGTCCCTTTGATTTTCTTTTTACAGAGGTGACTGCCTGAAATACATAGGCTCTCCCTTTGGGGTTATGGGGAGGCTGGCATTGTGCTGAGCAACCTTCAGGTCCTGCTGTGATGCCCTTGGTCTCAGATGCTCTTGGACATGCCCCACGTCCACCTTCGTGGCACGGCTGCTGGGCTTTGCAGTCATGTGTCTGGCTATGCCAGACCCTGTGCCCACCGGCCTGTGAGGTCCATGTACTCGCCCGCCCATCCTGCTAGACAGTTTCGTCCTCGGCACCGAACGCCGTGTCTAGTACATAATAGGCACTCGCGGATCATGCGGTGTTTGTTCGGATGGTACTTTTCCAAGAAGAGTGCTCGTGGAGAAGAATGCGTTTCTGAAATGTGCTTTTGGCTGTGGGAAGATGCGATTGTTCGGCTTCTTATCTGCTTTCCCGTTTTGTTTTTTCTCTTGGCATCATTGAACCTAAGTAGTTGTAGCCATTGATAATCAGGCCCCTTTTGCACAGGAGTTTGCACTTCTTTGTGTTCGCGAGGGTTGGATCCACTCATTGTATTACACAAGCAGATTTTGGGAGATGCTGGCTTAGAAGGTGCCCTCATTTTGTTTTGTTTTGTTTTGAGAGGTGTAACCTTGCATGAGTCAGCTGGCTTCTGCGGACCTCAGCTAGCCTTCCTCACCTGCCACAAAGAAAAAAAGGAAAGAAAGAGAGGGAGAGTCCTGGGTAATACCTAAGGCCTGTTTAAGAGAAAACATTCTTTAATTCTCCGATTGGGAAAGTTTTCAGTCAAAGCTTTGTGTTTCCTTGCCCTCCCCTCCCCAACCCCATGCAAAGGCACCCTGATCATTTTTCCTTTTCTTTGGGCCTGATTGTCTCTTCTTGTTTATAGCTGCCACTAATTTGCTCGTTTGCTTGCTGGAAAATAGCTAATTAAAACCCACTTCAGCTAACAAGCTGACTGGGACCATGCAAATGTCACTCTCTGCTGTCTGCTGTTTCCGTTTATACTTTACATTATTAGTGCGGTTTTTCCTCCCTCCGTTATAATGAATGTGCGGGTAGATTTAGCGCCCTCTTCACAGGTGTGCGCGGGCACCCGCGCCGGCAGCCCGGGAAAGCTGGTTTTCGGCACTTAAGCATTTTGAGTGTTATTACCCCTGACAGTTAATGGTTGCAGACTGCACTGCTTGTTAGTGCTAGATTTTTTGAACAGCTTCATCTATCTTTTTGTTTTTACAGTGACTGGCCACATTAAGTATATGTGTCTGAGCTATTAGTCCCGTCTGTTCATTGCACGCGTTTCATTTGGTGTAGGGTTCTTTTTCTCTCTCTAAAATTAGTATGTATTGTCATCCATATACTTCAACACATCGACTTTTGTTATAATTATGCTGTCATCATTGTGCTTCCACACATTTGCTAATTTATTGTAGCTAAATTAGACCTAATATTAGCAATTTTGCAGCTGTTCCTTTAGAATATACATGGTCATATATTTGTACATTATTTAGTTATTATATTCTACAGCAAAAAATGGACCACGTTTTCAAAGGGAGCGAGAGAAGATGGGGGAGAAGAGGGGGGATTCAATAAAAACAAACTCACCTGAGAGTGGAAAACAGAGCAAGAAAATGAACAGAAAAATGTATTGTAGGAAGGATGTAAGGGGCAGATTCAGTGTAAACACACAACAGTGAATGCCTATGGAGGGTCATCCAATTCCAAGATCCTGGGTTAGCTCTGAGACTTGCACAGAAGCTAGCGTTCTCTGGAAAGGGGAGTTTTCTCTGCTACGTCCTCCTGTTACTGTGAATGTGCTCCCTTGTGGAACAGCTGAGCGAAGAGTACCAGGAGGGAATGGAGGTAGGGTTTCTGTGTGAGTTGTGGAGAGGAGGAGAGGCGACAGACGATGTGATGGTGTGGGTACTTCCATGAGAACACGCTATCCAGCGTACTTAGGTGCAAGGCTTATGTGATTGGTTGAGAAACATGCCTACTGAGTGGGTGACGAGGATATGGACATGAGTGAGACCCAAACCTGCGGTTTGGGTCTTTACTTTGCTTAGAATAATAAACAGCTTTAAATGTATGTTCCTGCTTTCTTTATCGCCGGAGATAATGTTTGAAGGAATATGAAAAAAGTGCTTGCAGGAATATGAAGAAAAGTGTGTGTGTGTTTTGTGTGTGTGTGTGTGTGTGTGTGTGTGTGTGTGTGTGTGGTTTGCAATTTAATTAGGCTTTGAGAATTTAACTTGATACAGGCATCTAAAATTATACAGCACCAGTTTGGGTATAATATATGACACAAAATAAATGATCAAACAAGACAGATTCTCGTAGGACACAAACTGCCTGATGTGAATAGTTGGGCATTTTGTAAAGCCACTTGGGTACTGTTAAATATATTGAGTTAGTAATCCATTTAATGGGACCCTTGTGGTCTAGAAGAATTCCTGAGTTGTCCCAGGGTACACAGATCTATTTTTAGGAAGTAACTTGCCAGCAGAATATGTCTCAGTAAATACTGGTTGTTATGAACACTACTCTGTGTTTTACATTATGAACAATGATTTACAACAAAATAGAACAAAACTTCTAACGGCATTGATAGGGGTACCTGGGTGGCTCAGTGGGTTAAAGCCTCTGCCTTCGGCTCAGGTCATGATCCCAGTGTTCTGGGATGGAGCCTGGCATCGCATCGGGCTCTCTGCTCAGCGGGAAGCCTGCTTCCTCCTCCTCTCTCTCTGCCTGCCTCTCTGCTTGTGATCTCTGTCTGTCGAATGAATGGATAAAAATCTTCAAAAAGAAAAACCCACCAAAAAATGGCATTAATGTCTTCATCTTGGGATCAGACCCAAACAGACCCATCTAGGAGGGTATGTTCCCCTGGGGGTGATATGCTGCCTTGTATATCAGAGATTTGGGCAGAATATTGTTCTTAGATACCCATATTTTCATTCCAATCAGGTCATAAGTGACAGATTTTCCTTGTTGGTTGTGACCCACTCTGATTGCCCTCTTCTGTTTCTTCCTCGGTAGAGGTATATACCTCATTTCTCTTCTCCTTTACAATTGATCAAAGCCTGCTCTTCAGCTCTTAGAAATCAAAGAAAATAGAAATGGCTAAAGCATTTGCCTGTGTTACTCCTCACTAGGGTTTTATATTTTTGTAAGGAGCACTCCATTAAACTTAAAAACATCATGTTCCAGGACTGGAATTTGAGGGAGAGTCAATAGGTGGGGAAACAAAAAAAATGGAGGGTTTTGGAACTCATGAAGCCAAAGCATGTAGAGTTGTGCATGCATGAACCTGGCTTTTTTTCTGTTGAAAGGATAATGATCTTACTGAAACTTGTAAGGCTATCGATTATCCTAACCCCAGCCTCACTGACAGTGGGATGGTCTCAGTTGGGACTTAAGACAATGTTGATTTAATAAGTAAGGGTTGATATTCAAAGAGAAAGCAAACATCCAAAAGCACCAATAGCAAATAAAATAACAACAACAAAAAACAACCCATGAGACTCTCTCTATCCCTTGGTGTTGTCCCTCTCAGCTCAGATCGAATTGAAGCACCACTGTGATATGTCCTTTGCATGTGTCATTTTTTAGTACCAGCTCAAGTGGAATGGAAATGACAAGAAGAGATGGACAGCCATTCTTCTGATAATCCTTTATGGACTCCAGGCCCTTATCCACAGGAATGTACTCCCTTAACCTGGCTTTGCCTATTGGGACAGCCGATGTCAAGGACTGACTCTAGCACCTGTATCAAGAATGTAAAGTGGATTCTGTAGTCTCCCCATTCCCCCAAGATAATCCAGCTCCCTACATTCACAGAAATGGAGAGTGTTCCCACTTGACTTTTTCTGTCCTAATCTTTATGGCTCCAGGACGAGCTACTCACTCAGATCCCAGGACAAGAGGAAGTGGTTGATCAAACCTCCTGATCAGTCAGATGTAGAGATAATAGGGAAAAAAGTCATCCATCCGAATTCCATTTAAACCCATTTCTGTTTAACTTCTTGACTGTTCTTCCTTGTCCCACGTCGTGTGGCATGTTGTGTTGTGGGGGTGGCTAGAGACGTTTTTTAAGCATTTCTCTCAAAATATAAGGCTTTAGTTTTTGGCTTAGGTTCTTATGACATCAACTGTGCCAATTTTATGCAGTAAGCATTACCATTTTTGCCTTTATATTTATGGGTAGCAATTATTGGGCTTAAATTCTATGTAACTATATGGGTAGGATTAATCTGTCTACTATTCATTAAGCAACTACCATATGCCTGGCATTTGTATCTTATAAGCAATCATGAGATATCTAAAGGCTCTTTTGTTGGAAAATCAGTTTTTGAAATACTCGATATTTTATGAGCTTCATTCACAACCTTTATTTTTCTGCCTTCATATCATTACACCCATCAGTAGGTTTAATCATTGCAACCTCTATTTCTGAATAGGGAGTGAAGGTGGAGAATGGGTCAGTATATTCCACCCCACAGGGATTCAAGATCTCTTTGCCCCAAGAGAATGCAGCGATAGCTTAAATTTTCTGTCATCATTCCTAACCTCTACCTTTTCAACATCATGCCAGAGATTTTGATTGGTCTCTCTGTGATATATAGCAGGCATGTACTTTTCTTCCATTTTGAAACTTCAGGCACTCTAAAATGGCTATAAATTAATATGCAATATGTGTTAATATCAGTAGGGATTAGCAACATTTTACTGTGCATATTTGCTAGGATGGGAAAGCAGTGTCCTTGCTTGGGTCATCCAATGGATGTATTTTAAACCAGGGTAGAGAGTAAGAAACGAAACCCCTTGGCGTTCTGGTGAGCTGCTACATTAGGGACTCTGTGAAGCCATGGCTGCTTAGCAGCTGGGGAGAAGCATCAAAATGTTAGGAAAACATTTTTTGAAAATTTCTAGGGTCTAGTGGTACTGGCCTCACATTTTTGCTATAAGTTGCCACTGTCTATATAGCAGGGTATTTTGGAGGGATCTAGCTCTTGAATTTCAACAGCTACTCTTTTGGGCCTATTGCCTCAAGAATTTTCACTCTGTGTGTGTGTGTGTGTGTGTGTGTGTGTGTGTTTTGCATGTCCAAAATGGTGCATATACACATGTAAAGTAGCTAAAAATTAGATAAGCATTTCCTCTCAGAAGTCAATTTGGAGAGTTAAAAATGCAAGCTCATGTAACCCTCAGAAACTTAGAACTGGACAAAGTTTGAAAGATAAACCACTGAGGAAACTCAGATTTCTGGTCCTCAGATTTCTGGATGGTTTCATTTACTTGTGGAGCATAAGGAATAACACAAATGTTTTCCAAATGTCTCAGGTTGTAAGATTAAAAATTACTGTGCCTCATTCGCCTTAGAATGTTACTATAAACAGTGCTTCTCAAACTTCTCCCAAAGTAATCAGTGGCAGAGAAAACAGAGCAAAGAATGGGGGTGGTGATGGTGTTGTTGTTGTTGGTGGTGATGATGGTGGTGCTGGTGGGGGTGGTGGTCATAGTCAGATACCAGCTGCTGTAGAAAAGAAAAAAAATGTTTTTGTAGTCTAATATTTTATCTCAATTAATGTGAATTTTCCATTCTATTTAACAATGTCTTCGTGGTTGTTCAAATTTTAAATCTTTTCACCAGAATATTTGGTGATAAGAAAAAGTCCCATATTTGATGTTTTAATGATTAAGGATGACCTATCTAAAAAAAAGAGCCTTGTAGCCATACTTGTATCCCATTTTAGGAAGAGCCACCTCAATTTATCATTGACTTCTGAAAGAAAGTCAAGCAGAAAAAGAAAGAAGAAAGGAATTTTATTCAAGATCACTGTTGTGATTATCTTGGGAAGGGAGAAAACGAGAGCTTTTAACCTAAGCTTCAGAATGTACTCCAAGAGAGACAGTTTTTGACTGGTCTCCAAGATTTGATTAAAAGAGTGTATTCTTTTCTATTTCAAAACTTGAGATTGCCCAGCAAGATACATCAGTTGGCCTCCCTCTTCTCTTAGCAGCTCCTAGAAGTAAAGAGACTATGGAGAACTTAGGTCCACTCTTTTGGCATAGCAGGGTTGGGAAGATGAACCATTGAGGGGTAGACCCTATTTTTTTGATAGAAAAGAAGGGAGGAGGGAACCTGTAGAATGTGAGCCACAGATCTGAGGTCTGCCTAATGCTCCAGCACCACTTCATGCTCAGATGGTGCCCTTACAATGAACTCACACCCTTCAGCAACTTCTAGACCGGAGCTTTGGTAGGGACTCATCTGCAGAGGCCACCTGGACTGTGAATTCCTGTTGTCTTGGAGCCTTGGCATGGGGTTGGGAGGACAAGGATGGTTGGTGTCACATTCTTCTCTGTCCATGCACTCAACAGTTCTGTCTCTTTGTCCTTTATAGAAATGTCTCCTGCTAAGAAGTCTCAGTTTCATTGGTTCATATGCAAAGGTTGAGAGGATTAAATATTTTGATATGGTTAACTCTTTTGTATTCTAAATAATCTGAGACCAGCTGAAACAAACAAATAAAATCTAACATTGGGTCTCCTGTGTCTATGGCTCTTTGCCATCCAGTTTCAGAAGCTCACAAAAGTAATACTAAGTGGGTATTTTTTGAGGTATGACCTTTTGAGGTATGACCTTCTATGAAACATATGATGAACTGAAGCCAAATTACTAATTGGGCTGATCATGTTCATTTACTCAAGAGTATCAGGAGCTTGGCTGTTTTTGATAAATACACTCTTTGGGAGCTAAATTCAATGCTAGAGTTGAGTCCTAGTTGACTGGCTACTTTCGGTATCATTTTGCAGGTTGAAAACCATTGTCAATGCATTTTCTTAACCTGAATTTTGGAGATAATGCAACTTTCCTTAGAGCAGTAGTTATAAAGACCAGTTCTATAGAATAACTACTCTGGAAGCAAAGACCTATCACAGTCAAAATATCTCTGAAAAGGAAAAGGAGTGAGAGCACTTTTTCATTATGGATACCAGGTGATGACCTTCCGTACACATGAGTTCACTGCAGCTGCAGGGGAAGAGGTTTTAGCTTTCTGTGAGCTTCCCACTTCAAGACATTTTTTTTCCTTTGCTTATGGGCTTTATCCAGAACCCAGAAAGCCCGTTTGAAGCCTATCGGGGTAAGAATTGTTGGACAAAGACTCCATATTCTCCACCTTTACCTGGGATGATCCTAAATTATGTTTCACATAGTCCTCGGAGGATCAGTAATTCACTCATGCAGCTCACTTTATTGGTTTTCCTTTACTCTCTTACTTAGTCCACTTCCTCACTTGTGATGATTCCCACCACTTATAAAACAAACTAACTACCTGCATCAAAGTATTTGTCTCTGCATCTGTGCTTTCATGTAAGCCCAGGATAGTATTCTACTTCTTTTTCAGGATTAAAAAAAATAAAAATACTTTTATAACTAAATCTTTTTATTATGGTTTATAATTTTTTTTCTCATGCTGACTACATCAGATTTTGTTATCAAGATAATACTGGTTTTATAGAGTATTTTGGTTGGCTGGTACAGAGTTACCTCTTCCATCAGTTGTTATAAAATGGGCCTATCACATCATTTGCCCCTACTGTCACTTTGGTGGGGAAGAAATAGGGTGGAGATTTTGACAACTGGTTCAATTTATTTAAAGGCTATGTTTTGGGGAACTTGGGTGGCTCAGTTGCTTAAGTGTCTGCCTTTGGCTCAGGATATGATCCCAGGGTCCTGAGATCCAGCCCTGCGTTGAGCTCCCTGCTCAGTGGGGAGTTGTTCTTCCCCTCTCTCTGCTCCCCACCCCAAGCTCACTCATGCTCTCTCTCTCTCAAAGAAATAAAATCTTAAAAAAAAAAGGCTATGTTTTGTTTAGATTTTCCGTTTCTTCTTGAATTGCATTTTATAACCCATATTTTTACTAGGAAATTATCTACTTCATCTAAATTTTCACAGTTGTATGAAGTAATTTATAATATTTTCTAAAATATCTATGGTTTGAGTAATTGCATTCTTTTTTTTTTAAAATACTTTATTTATTGGACAGAGAGAGAGATCACAAGTAGGCAGAGAGGCAGGCAGAGAAGGAAAAGCAGGCTTTCCTCTGAGCAGAGAGCTTGATGTGGGACTCGATCCCAGGACCCTGAGATCATGACCTGAGCCAAAGGCAGAGGCTTAAGCCACTGGGCCACCCAGGTGCCCGAGTAATTGCATTCTTAATATCCTCACTTGTGCCTTATTATTTCTCCTCTCTTTTCCTGGTCAGTCTAGACAAATCTTGGAAAGAGATCTGGATTCTAATTAGAACAGAGAAATGGCAATCATTAAAAAGGATGGGTGGGACAGTTAGGATTAAGAGTGGGTTTTTTGTTGCTATTAAGGTGAGAGAAGCAGCAGTGATTTTGTATTGCTGGTAGGAATTATCCAATAGTAAACAAAAAATAATGTAAGATGAAGATGGAGAATTGCTGGAGTTTTGGCATTTGGGAGTAGGTATGAGTGCACCAGTAGTTAGAGAGGAAGACAGTAACAAGCAGGAGGCTTGGGTGTGTGCTGCAGATTTAATAGGTTGGTAGATGTACTGGTATAAGACAGTTCAAGTTCTTGTAATTGCTTTAATTATCTGAGATAAGTTTGGTCATCTGAGAGTAAAGATAAGGGAAGACATGTTGGAGGTATGAGAAAGAGGAGGACAGAAAGAGTTGGTTAGGAAAACAGGAGATGGTGGTCTAGGGAAATGTGTGAATTTTGGCTGCATTAAGGACCCACTCAAGGTACACGAGACCTTACATCATGGCTGTGGGGTTCACTTCTGTCAAGTGAAGTACATAATAAGAGAATGACTGGATTTAATCAGTATTGTAGTTTGCCAAGCTAATAGCTTAAAACAAGAGCATGAAACTAATTATTTGCTATATGTTAATTAACTGATTTTAAATGAAAAACTGAAAACAAAAATAAAATGAGAGAGCAGTTAAGGTATTGAGGATGTATGCAGAAACGTTACTTTGTAATGGTAAGACATCCCATGACCACGGAATTTAACCTAGGAAAGGAGGGAAGAGAGGACACTGGTAGAATCAATGGATGGAATGTCCCAATGTGGTTTAAAGATTGTTGGAACTGGGTATGTTACGGAAAAGTTAGGAGCCTGTAGTTAGATAGTGGTATGTTAGAATAAACATTTAAGGAGTATTTGCGATTACTGCTAAGGCCAAGATGAGGGTACAGTGGTAATATGTGGCTGAGATAGGGTGGAGGAAGGGATTACTAGTGTGGAATAAGATAAAGAATGTAGAGACCAGACTAACAAAAGGATCATGAGTGGGAGAGGATTTATAGAGGGATGAACTTAGAGCCACAGGAATGATGGGAATGAGCTGGGAGTCCACAAGGGAAAAGAGTGGATGGTCTAGTCCTGATGATGTAAGATTCAAAACAGGAGTTTGGGAAATGGGGTAGACCTGGGAGTGATGATGAGGAAAGGCCAAGTTAAATAGTTCAGCAGGTGTAAGAGACAACATGGCACCCTTGAGAGGCTCACAAGTGATGAAGCATCTCCAGGAAGCCTCCTTCTGATCTGATGTGATTAGACTATAAGACAGACTCTATTTCCTTCTGTGCAAGGATATATATATATATATATATATATTATATATATATATATATATATTAATAGACTATATATAGTCTATTCAAGATAAGTTTCAGATAAGATAATATGTTTGTTTTGGTGTTCGAATTTCAGGTTAGTGACTAAAAACATGAATTATGCAGTGTGTTTGCCACCCAGCTGTACTGCTTACTAGCTGTGGAAACTTGGGCAATTTACTGAAACTCACTGTGCCTCAGTTTCTTTGTCTGAAAAGTGGATTCGATCATGGGATGTGTCCTTTATGGGCTTGTCATAGGGAATAAAATGGGTTTATACATGCAAAGCTGTCAGATCAGTGCCTGGCACATAGCAACCACTGTATTAACAGGCACAGGGAAAATGCAAGGTGAGCCTGGATTATCTTGGGACCCAGAGAGTGTGGGAGCACGTAGAAGATTTGGGGAACATGCTGAAAAGGCAAAGGGGCCAACTTATAGCAGTTCCCAATGGGGAAATCCAGGACCAGTTTGAACAATAAAATAAATAAGATAATAATGGATTAAAATCCAGGGAACTAACTATCCACTCATCCATATTAATATAAATAAATGAATAAACAGACAAATGGCAGATGGGGGTGTATTTTCCTTACAGTAAAATTCTAATTAATAAGTGTATAAGAGGGGTGCGTGGGTAGCTGCGTCAGTTGAGTGTCTGACTCTTGGTTTCAGCTTGGGTCATGTTCTCAGGATCATGAAAAGGAGCCCTGCTTCCAGGCTCTGCTCAGTGGAGTCTGCTTGAGAGTCTCTCTTCCTCTCCTCCTGCTTGTGTGCATGTGCTCACTCTCTCTCAAATAAACCTTGAAAAATGTATAATAAATGACAGAAATAGAAAGTTAATGTTGCATAAATACTGATGTGGAAATGTTGGGGTCCAGGAACAAACTGTCAAGAAAGTTGAGGTGTCTTGTGCAAAAAGGTGGTTTTATTAAAGCATGGAACAGGACCCGTGGACAGGAAGAGCTGCATTATTTATTATATGTATTTTCATGTTGGAAGGGGGTTAAGGATAGCATAAGTCTCTAAGGAATTTGCAAGCAGGGTTTCCAGGACCTAGAGGGGTCATCTACTACTGTCTAGTGAAACCATAGTCATAGACCCTTCAGATGGATATCAGGGGGCCATATGCTTGGAGCAAGATTCCTAACATGTATCTTGGGGAGTAGAGCTAGAGGAAGTTTCCAAAGGAATTTTATATGTTAAAGGAGACTTAATCCTGGAGGATAGGGTAATGTTAAGCTGATTGCCTTTTGCCCTTAGTAAAGTATTAACATTGAGGCAGTTGAGTTCCTAGGGGAAGTTCACTCCACCTTTCTCAAGGACTTGTCAATGAGCTGTAAGTTGTAAGGAAATTTATTTTTTTCCTTTGTCTCTGTTCCCCACATCATATACCATGATTAAAAAAAAGTATTACAGGCAAGAATCATTGATGGATACTAAAACTAGTGGAAAAAGTATAGTGAGGAAAAAGAGATTTGAACAATTTCTCAGTATGTACTGACAACTCTTAACTACAAAGGGAAAAGTGGTCATTTTACAGTTGAAAATTGGCTAAGACCACCAAATGATAAAAGTTAACATCACCAATAATGACGTGCTGACATATACCTTCTGATACGGTGCACTCAAAAGTGCACAGTATCCCAGCTGTGATATTTTGGAAAAAAACATAGTCTCAACCTAATCATGGGGCAACATAATCAAACACTGATTGAGGGCTCTACAGAATACTTGTTCAATATTCTTCAAAAGAATCAGGTCATAAAAAAGCAAAAACAAAGTCTTCAGGGGCACCTGGGTGGCTCAGTGGGTTAAGCATCTATCTGCCTTCAGCTCAGGTTATGATTTCAGGGTCCTGGGATCGAGCCCAGCATTGGTCTCCCGGCTTAGGGGGAGTCTGCTTCTGCCTCTGCCTCTTCTCATCTTCTCTCTCTCTCACCCCTCCACCTTGTAAAAATAAATAAATAAAATCTTTAAACAAAAACAAACAAAACACGTGGAAGTCTGCAAAAGTTGAAAAGCTGTCATAGACTAGAGAAGAAGGCATGCGATTAAGGCAACATGGTACCCTGGATTGGATTTTGGACTAGAAAAGCATCTTTTTGGGAAAAGTGGAGATGAATTCTAATGAGGTCTATAGATTACTTAATAATATTGTGTCAATATCAATCTCCTGGTTTTAATAATTATGCCATGGTTATGTCAGATGCTAATATTAGGGGGAACTGAATTAAAGATGCACAGAAACTCTACTATTTTTGCTACCATTAAAAAAACTAATATTTTTTTAAATTTTTAAATATTTTTATAAACATATAATGTATTTTAATCCCCACGGGTACATGTCTGTGAATCGCCAGGTTTACACACTTCACAGCACTAACCGTAGCACATACCCTCCCCAGTGTCCATTACCCCACCCCCCTTTCCGAATCCCCCTCCCCACAGCAACCCTCAGGTTTGTTCTGTGAGATTAAGAGTCACTTATGGTTTGTCTCCCTCCCGATCCCATCTTGTTTCTTTTCTTCTTTTCCAACTCTCCCAACCCCCCATGTTGCATCTCCACTTCCTCATATCAGGGAGATCATATGATAGTTGTCTTTCTCCGATTGACTTATTTCACTAAGCATGATACCCTCTAGTTCCATCCACGTTGTCGCAAATGGCAAGATTTCATTTCTTTAGAGGGCTGCATGTATTCCATTGTGTATATATACCACATCTTCTTTATCCATTCATCTGTTGATGGACATCTAGGTTCTTTCCATAGTTTGGCTATTGTGGACATTGCTGCTATAAACATTCGGGTGCACGTGCCTCTTTGGATCACTACCTTTGTATCTTTAGGGTAAATACCCAGTAGTGCAATTGCTGGGTCATAGGGTAGTTCTATTTTCAACTTTTTGAGGAATCTCCATGCTGTTTTCCAGAGTGGTTGCACCAGCTTGCATTCCCACCAACAGTGTAGGAGGGTTCCCCTTTCTCCACATCCTCGCCAGCATCGGTCATTTCCTGACTTGTTAATTTTAGCCATTCTGACTGGTGTGAGGTGATATCTCGTTGTGGTTTTGATTTGTATTTCCCTGATGCCGAGTGATATGGAGCACTTTTTCATGTGTCTGTTGGCTATCTGGATGTCTTCTTGGCAGAAATGTCTGTTCATGTCCTCTGCCCATTTCTTGATTGGGTTATTTTTTCTTTGGGTGTTGAGTTTGATAAGTTCTTTATAGATTTTGGACACTAGCCCTTTATCTGATATGTCGTTTGCAAATATCTTCTCCCATTCTGTCAGTTGTCTTTTGGTTTTGTTGACTGTTTCCTT
>PISX010034411.1:0-14007 GCA_004024625.1 Mellivora capensis
CATTCTCTTGTCTTTCCTGAATACCCTCATTTTAGCCACAATGTTATATGATAATTTGCGTTTATTATCCTTTGAATTTTTTTTAGGAAATACATGATGTCAATAAATAATGCTGACAATGGTGGGATAAGTTGACTACTCAATGAATGATCAAGCTGAGCCTACTCATATGGAAATTTCTTTTATGTGTTTATCTCCAAAGAATCAGAAATTCAGAATCATTAGCCCTTGGCCTGGAAAGGGACCTTGAGTGGTGCTGTACTCATAACTCCTTGCCCTTGGCCTGGTAATATGTTAGCTAAGGTCCACAGGCCCCTTGAGTTTGGACATGGAGGGTAGAGCAGCAGAACTTCATGTGCAGAAATACAATATATGAATTGATCTACTGGATTACATAGAATCAGACCAAACATTTCAGAAATTGTGGGGCTCATATTTGCAATGGATCTCTCCTCTCTGTTTACGAATTGTTATCTATTTATCATCTACCTATTCATCTATCCACAACACAGACACTTGTCTAATAGTAGATGTGAACATTTGAATAATACTTGCTCTCATTTATTTTAGAGCTCACTGCTATTGATTCTACAAATTTCGAAGATGGTAAGTTTTTGTCTATGTTTGCCTTTATGGTATGCTGTAGCATTTTTCCTCCTGATCAACTTAACTTTTAAACTCCCCTGGCTTCATGTAGAAACCTCATAATAGCTGGATCTTGCAAAAGAGACTGAGTGATATGTGAAGTCATCTTCACATAGCAAATGCTATTTGGGTGTGAGAGGACTATAAAATAGGGGTGCAATGATGTGATCTGAATTTTTTCAACAATGTACTTCATTTCTGGGGCCTTTGTTTCTACTGATTAAGGAAACATGGTATTAAGTTCCTTCTAGTGCTTTTTAAAATCTTTGTTCTTGCCGGTGGTTAATAACATGAACACCAAGAGGTTCTCATACAGAAGGTGGTGTGCTGCACCATGAGTACATTTTGTTTAATTCTCTTAACACTCACTGTGAAGGATTTTATTCCCATTTTACACATGAGGGCAAGGAACTGAAATTAATTAAGTCCCTTGAACCATGCCACACAGCGAGAGCTGGGGCTTTAACCCAGACCTTCTGAATCAACAATCCAAACACTTACTTGGTTTTCTATTCTTCTATTATGTAATCATAGAGGAAGAAATCCCAAAGCCAAGGCCCTGAGACAGGTGCACACATGGGATGGGGGCAGTGAGTACAGGGCTTCAAGTGCCACAGACTAGACATTAACAACAGCCTTTTAAATATCAGTTGCGTGAATATGGGTACAGTAGTTAACATTTTCTGAGCCAACGAGGAACAACATGAACAACACTTCACTCTGTTACTGAAGATATGATGTCACACATGTGGAATGTCTAGCATAGGGTATTTCATTTAGCTGATACATTGTAAGTACTGGTTTCTAGCCCTTTCTCCCTGCATATGTACAAAGAATGTGACTAGGACCATTGACTCTAGCCCTACTGATCTACCCTCCATGAACACAACCAAATTTCCATTGATTGTACCCTTGATAGGAATCTCATTGATGCACAATATGTAATGGCTGAGATGATTCTAAATCAGCAATTCAGGGGCGCCTGGGTGGCTCAGTGGGTTAAAGCCTCTGCTTTCTGCTCAGGTCATGATCCCATTGTCCTGGGATCGAGCCCCTCATAGGGCTCTCTGCTCAGCGGGGAGCCTGCTTCCTCTCTCTCTCTGGCTGTCTCTCTGCCTGCTTGTGGTTTCTGTCAAATAAATAAAATCTTTAAAAAAATAAATAAAAATAAAAATAAATCAGCAATTCATATCTTTATATTTATGCTTAACTCTTTGTTGTCAGGGCTGTTTATTGAATGTGGAGGTTCAGAATTACAGAGTAGGTAAATGTGTTCTTGACTATTATGTTGCTGGGATAAAATCTGGCTTTTGGCACTTACTGTTTGACATCAGGCAAATTAGTTCTCTGTCCTCAATTTATTTGTGAAATGGAAGTGAAAATAATCTCATAGGGTATTGAGAATTTAAATAAGATTAGAGCTTTGCACAAAAACCTCTAAAATTAAATATCTACCATTTAGTTAGTGGTTAAAGCATATGTGCTATTATTATTACTTAGAGACGTGGTAGGAGTGAAGAAATTATAAAAGCTGCCTACCACCAGTGCTTTTTTCGGGTTGACTCATCCATCTAAGACCTAATCTTACTTTTTAATACTTGGGAATGTTCTAAGTGAATTTCCCAGAGGTTGTTGTTTAACTTGATGTACAAGCTGGATGCTGAGTTGTCTTGGTGGTGATGGTGGATAGATGTTTACTCTCCGGTTGTTTTGTGGTGGGGGTGTCCCTTTAACCTAGATATCTGGAAATGTATAATGTGACCCCCCCTTCCATTAATAAGACCGGGTCTTTCAAAAAAAACAAGTGAAACTAATAAATGACCTCTTTTAGCCACCCTGCAGCTACAGCTCAAGACCACCTCTGCCTACTACACCTACCTCCTCCTCTTCTTCAAGAGCCTGATCTACTCCACCATCATCACCATCTATCTGTTTGGGAGACCAGCATTTGGTGGCAATGGGAAGAGTTCCTAGCACATGGTGGCACCAAGGATCCACTTTCCTCCATTGGCTATTGTTAAAAATCTTGCTTTCTTGGTTTGCGTTATTTCAGTTCATATATGCATTTTTCAATTGTGTCATTTTTGCAGAATGGGTTTACAAACCACTGGGCAAACAGACATTTTCAGTCTGCAGCAAGAACAAATTCTGCCATGATGCAGAGGCGGGGCCATGGGGCATCCGCAGGGGCTTCAGCACCCCTCTCTCCTTAATGTCCACCAGCTCCTCAGCCACCCAGTCCCCGTGCCTCTGAGTATAGCCAGCATGCAGCTTCTGTCCCCTGGGGCTCTTTAACCAGATAATTGCCAGGAAGCCTTTTATTCTGCACATCCAAAGAATAAAAGACTAAAATAAACCTTTTATTCTACACATAAGCTGCAATCTTTGCTACCTGAATTTTGTACTGTTTTACAAAATAGGCACAATAAAAATAAATAAATGTCTACTTTGGCCTCTGTACTTTCACTTGGTGCAATCTGAGAGTCCAAGGTGAGGGACAGCATGACAACTGAGCCTTCCAATTCAGCAGTGGCTGTAGTAATGGTCAATTCCACATTTCCAATTTTTTCTCTGAGGTAGTCCTTATGATGCCTTCTTTGGGGGCACCAGCTGCAAGGGAGCCACAGCCGGTGAAGGTGCCCTGGTATTTCTCCTTCAAAGGTCAGCAGATTCACTCATTTGGTTGAAGACGCTCCAGTGGTGACAGCATAACCTGTCACATGACTGGTGGGTGTGCTCAGACCTGTCCCAGTGTGTCAAGGGCACCACGTTCCCGATCTCACAAGAACCCCATGAGAGCGGCACTAACACTGGAAAGGTAGGGTGGGGGAGGGGTTAAGTGCTTGGACTCTGAACCCCAAGTGCCTGGATTGAAATCTTTGGTCTACAGCTATTTGAACTCTCTGTGCCATTATTTTCTCATCTGTCAAATGGAGTTACAATGTGTCCTGTCTCCTGGGGTTGTGTGGATGAGAGGAGTTAATTTTGGGGATACATGGGAGTCCTCAGCATTAGCATCTACTGTTGGCAGCTCTACTTTAGAAATAATAGCTAACACACCCCTCACCCCCCCAAAACATACAAAAGGTATGCACTAAGATTTATGTGTGATACCATAGTACCATTCACAAAGGTCCCAAATTCACTCAAATGCCCAGTAAGAAACCAAAAAATAATTAAATGATATATGATGGAGTAGTATGCATCTACAAAAAATATAGGTTGTCAAAGAAATGTAAAATTAATCCGAAAGTGTTGCTGAAGAACTATGCATGCCAGGACCCTTCTAAAATTCTTTCTTTTTTTTTAAGATTTTATTTATTTATTTGACAGACAGAGATCACAAGTAGGCAGAGAGGCAGAGAAAGGAAGAAGCAGGCTCCCTGCTGAGCAGAGAGCCCGATGCGGGGCTCGATCCCAGCACCCTGGGATCATGACCTGAGCCAAAGGCAGAGGCTTTAACCCACTGAGCCACCCAGGCGCCCCCCCTTCTAAAATTCTTAAGAGTACAACTTCACATGGTTCCAAAATCAAAACACTCTAAAAATGTAACTGGGAAATCTTCCTTCAACCACTGTATCGACCTCCCCAGCACTTACAGGTCACACTTTAGTTGCTTGTGCATCCTTCCAATTCTTTATTTATGCAATATGAATGTACACATAAAAAAATCCACATGAACTAATTTTCTTCCTTCTAACACAAAGGGAGTATACAACATACATTATTCTGCACTTCTCATTTATGTATCCTTGAGCTCTTTATATGTCAGTATACAGGGACACTTAGCTCCAAAGTATTTCCCAGGTGACTCTAAACTTTCTGAGAGACATTATAAGGTCAGTTCCTTGTGAGAGACCAATGGATTATTTCCAATCTTTTACTATTATAAAATATGCTGAAATTATAATATTGCCTTATGTCAATATATGCTTTATGTCACTATGGACATGTGGACTGGTCATTTTACTAGGTGCTGTCAGCTTACCCGACAGAGCACCGTCATGCATTTCTACCACAATGTAGGCGAACGTCAGGACATTGCTGCCAAACATCAGGATTTTGCTAATCTGACACATGAAAAACTATTCCACCATATTTTGAATTTGTCTCTGATGAGGATAACCATCTTTTCATTTTTTGAGTTTTTTATATTTGTGTGTGCAATATTCATTCAGTCCCTTGACCACAACTTCTATTGAGTAATAATACGAACAAGTATGGCACTCATTTATATGTGTGTGTATCTCTTCAAACATGAGTATAAAACAAAACGTTCAATGTACGGTCAGATGAACAAGTAAGTGGTTGTCTTTCTTCTTTTCTACTAAATCCTTTTAAAGTAGAAGTTTCTATATATTAGAATAAAACAATACCTCATTTAAAATTGGGAAGGATTTTTTTTTTTACTTAAAATCAGCTTAATTTTCTGTGAAACAGGTTCTGTTGGAAACCAAGTAGAGGTTCCCATGTGGAAACAACATTAAGACCCACCAGATACAAGAAAGTGGAAATTTAATTTTGTTCTATTCATTGATTCTCAAGAATTGATTCTCAAGAATTCTCAGTGGTTATTCTCAAGAATCATTAAGTGATCAGACTTATTTAGGGCAAATGCCTGGCCTCTACTTAGAGATCCGAACCTGTTTCCACATGTGGAAAGCACCGAGACACAGAGGGGAAACTAACAAATGGCCTACAGCTCTGTGGGCTGATGTCACTGCTGGGGCTCCTAGGCAGTGTCTCCTGTGGCTTCCAACCCCCTTCCCCAACTGGCCCTGAGCTGCCCCAGACTGGGAGGTGCAGAGAGCGGGAGGGTGGTGGTGCTGGAGATCCCGTGGGTGGCAAGAGGGCCCTGGTGTGGCGACGGTGTCCTATTTTCTCAGGCTTGTTTCATCTATGTGCTCTGTCAAATGTGGTTGATTCGTGGAAAATGCTTGAAGTCAAACCAGTCCCTGCTGGTTGGGGCTCTGCAAGCATTGGCTTTGGGTATTATAAGATGAAATAAGGACAGTTAAACCACAGCCAACTAGCTCACTTCCTAAAGGCCACAGCTAATGAAAAGAACACATCCATCTGCACACACATGCTCCTGCTGTCAAACATACTCTCAGGCCGTGGGTGAGGGTCCCCTATTTTATACTGAGTTCATTCCAAGGAGCTGCTACGTGAGTCGGGACCATATGCCCAGGGCTGTCGAGATGCTGCTCCCTCAGTCCACCCCGATGACACTGTTCTGAAGAAAAGAGCGTGCACACTCCTTGTAGCACTACGTGATCCCCGACATTCCACCAGGATCTGCTCTTTTCTGTGGCAGGTGATTTACTGAGGCTTCTATTTTCAGTCTCATTTAGTCAGTGTAGGCAGGGTGACACGAGATCCTTGCCGTGAAGCTACTAGCACAGGTAGGCTGTAGTCGACACAACAGCAGGTCCTTCTTTCCTCACAAGAACACAGACATACGGAGGCCCTGAGTTCACCTGTGTCACTGGATGTCACAAGCTGAGTCATCTCAGTGCGTTTCAGTAGAGTCGGGCTGAGCCAGGCTCCACAGAAGACATGCACATCAGGTAAGTGTGCAGGGGTGGGGGGACCAGACCTGAGCCTGCACAAAGGTCACTTTCCAGCCAAACCAGCCCCAGTCAGTACTCACAACTGAGTTTTTCTTGAAGAACACAATGAATAAGGAAAGAAAACTAAGAGACACAGTGTCTTCGCATGAAGCATTAAGGGAAATATCCATGCTGGAAAGAAAGAATTCACAATATAATTTATTTTATTTTAATTCAAATTAGCCACACAAGGAGAAACGATGGCAATGATTTCAGACTGTGGATTCAAAATAAGAGTCTCACACTATTTTGAAAAGAAAGATGCTATTTCATAATGAAAGTAATACAAAAATGTCTGGTTATGCTATATATGTACTCACATTCCCTCCTGGACCCCTCTGGTAATTCCAATACTGCAAGCCAAATACATAATGAAAAACAAGAAAAATAAAATGAACCATTTTGATATGTTGGTATTTATTACTTTTTAAAACTGTACAAAGAGCGCATAAGCGTGAGTTAAAAAACACAAGGGAAATGCTGAATGTTAAAAAAGAAATACAAAAGAAATCTGAGACATGAAACAAAAAATTCCAAACTGCGGATCAAATAAGAAGATATTTTGCTTACTAAAAAAGTGTTATTCCAATATATCCAGAAGTCTTTTGATCAGGAATATAGCACAAGACTTTGCTCCCACTATTCATGAACAGATCAGACTCAGTCTCACTGAACACGGGATGGATCATCACATTATCTTACCAGCCACAGGCAGGTCCTAAATGTATGTGATCTGGTACAATGTCTATGAGGTATTACAATAAATAAATTCTTTATTAACTGTTCATTAAAGTCAGCAGTGGATGTCACCTTCAACTTTCAATACAAGATCCCAGCTCTGGTCCTTTTTTTTTTCCCTCCAGTGACTTTCAGTGATGAATTTTCACACTTGGAAAAAAAGAGAAGAACATAAAAATATTTGAGCTGCAGTGTTCCAAAGGAAAGTGCTACACTTTGCCTTATGCTTTTATGAGAAAGTCTGTGTGCTGCGGACGGGTTGTTACAGACACAAAAAGACCTGGGTATGGCCACACAAGAATTTATCATAAGGCATATTAAAGCTTTACTATTCACAGGGCCCCCATCTCTGCTGCGTCTCAACCACCGATGCAGAAAGCATGTCTCGAGCATATGGGGGCTCTGGGGGTGGAGAAACAGGGTCCACTCACTGGCCCAGGCTGCTCTGCAGCCGGTCCCCACCTGTCCCTGCTGCTTGGCAGCTCCGATTCAGCCACCACTTTCTTCTGTCCTCACATAATTAGGCAGAGCTGCTGCTACTACAATTCACTTTGTGTTTATTTGCTGGCATTTCTGAGGCTGAAGTGATTCCCTTTGATGATCTGAACAACAGGCCCCACCTTGAGGCCCATCACCTCCTGCTCTGACTGGACCACATGTTTTCATCTCAGAAGCTCCACAGCATGTGGGGACATCGGACTGTGGGGACATCGGACTGCAGGGCCCAGGCGGACCCTGGTACCAGACTGGGTGGGCCAGAGTCCCAGCTCTGCCCCTTGCCTGCTGTGCTGCCTGGGATGGTCACTCACCATTCTAGGCCCACGGGCTCAGATGTAGACAGACACTCGGTCCCCACATCCCGTCCCACTGCTACCCTCACACAGTTATCAGGGCCTGTAACTGAACAGCATCTGACACGGAGACATGCTGGCTAAGTAAACAAGAGTGAACTCGTCCTTATTCTGCAGAAATGTAGGTGGTAACTAGACCTACGATGGCGATCACACTGTAGTGATTGGTACTGTATACAAATACCAAATTCTAATGTTAGACACCTGCAACTTACCTGTTAATGCCAATTTTACCTCAAAAAAAAACCAAATTTGAACTCGGAGGTATTTTTCATACTTTATAAATTCACATCTATGCAAAAGAATGTTAAATTTTACATGAATAAAATGTAATTATGAATTCATGTGACGAGGATAAATCTGACTATATATTTGTACACATATTATTGAATTTGACCTTGAAAGTACCCAAAGAAATGATCCAGTTTTTTGTTACACTTTCACTTTCAAACACTTACTTTAACAAAAGTAGTACTCATAGTTCCAAAAGTGGTTTTTCACTGTCCTGTTTTTCTTCAGCTTCTTCTTCAGATCCTAAAAGGTAGGGAAAAGGGAAGGAGAGAAAAAAATGGTGAACCTTATATCGTTCATACATTCGAGCCCACCATTTCACTCTGGAATTATTTGTTTAGGAAGTATGTCTAACGAAATGATATTTGTTTTTCATTAAGTAGATTTTGCTAAAAATTAGGAAAAAAAAATCTAGACGTCTGAGGCTAGAAGAAAAGTTTAAAAATTATTTTATTTACACAAAATATTTCATATCCACTTGCATTTATGTAGTTCATTACAGCATGGAAAATGCACATTTTATAAAGAGCAAATACATAATGAAAAGAACTATATCCAATAGGATCCTAATTACAAAAATAAAAACCTAAGTACATATTTGCCAATCAGAAAGCCTACAAGACAATAACCAGAGGACAGAATCATTTCTGGATATTCCAAAATGTGTACAACAAACTGACTTTGTAATTCTTAAATTATAATTTTTTAAAAGGGTCTAAATAAATACCTTTATTTATACCCTTTATACCCATAATAATAAATTATGTGGAATTACAAACACAAAACCAGCAGGAGGACAAAATGCTGTCTACACGATGTGGCAGAGTCTGAAGGACAGGTTCTGTGATTGCTGTTCTGCACATTTTTGTAAAAGCATGTGTTACTCTCACAGTCAGGGAAGGAACACAAAAAGGGATCCGTGGAAAGACAAGGTAGTGGGTGAGGGATGGAGTCGACTCACACACAAAGGAGCAGCCTGCCTCATCGTTGCTTTCCCCTGGTCAGATACCACACCTCAAGCAGCACATTTCTGCTTCTGAGAATGTCTGCCTCATTATAGCCAAGAACTAATTTGGTACAAGAGAACAGTTAGCAGAGAATCTGAAGAAAAGACTGTACCCCGTGTCTTAACCTCATAAATGTCACACGGCTCAGGTTAACCTTGTGGTAACATACACAGATGAAGGTATAGGGGTTGGAAGGCTTCACTTTTCATCCTATTAAATTGCTGTAAATCATAGTCACCCTGGGGCAGACTAAATGCCTTCTCACTTTGAAATGAGTCTAAGGCAGATCGTCATACCAAGTCTTCCTGCTTCTGGACTTAACTGTCCACCTGTCAGACAAATGGCACTTGAGCCACAGGAGCTGACATGTCTTGTAATTATTTGGGAGTCCTAAATAAAGCCAAACTTTTAATTAAAACATAAGAATATGTACATTTTACATAATTTAAAAATAAATGCTAGCAAGGCCATCTGGTTATGGTCAAGTGAAGTTAACAAATCTCCTTGAAAGGCAACTATAAAACTGGACTGGATGAACAAAATTAACCATTTCAGCAGTTGGGCAATGTCCAAAGTACATAACAATCCAAAATGATTTTGCTTGAAAAACTGCAGATCGGAAACAACAGTAGTGCTCTTGCCTGGAGCTGAGCCCATTCCTCACCACCTCCCAACACCCAGCTCCATGGGCAAGAAGGTTCTTCTAAGACAGGATGGCCCATGAGGACTAGCAGTACAATCACACAGTGTACGGAGCTGGGTTAATGTGGGACGGGAGCGATGCGAAGGGGAGCTGACAAGCTGTGTGGTGTGCAAGCAGGAAGGCCAAGGGCTCTGCTGGTCTGCGGTTGGAGTCATGACTGCAGCAAGCATGTGCTTGGCTAAAGCTGTGTGCGTGCTTAGCAGGGACTCAAAAGAACCCAATCCAGCCACACACTTCCTGCTCGACCCTGAGGCTTTGGACATATTGCAAAGGAGATGTGAAAAGACTCGGCAAATAGTACAACCAGAGGAAAACTTGAAATTCCCTAAAATCTGAATATGCTACTCAATATAAACACATAACTATCTGTCAGAGGTCTTTATTTAAATTTCCAGTATGATTAATGTATACTGCTGTATTTGTTTCAGATGTACAATATGGTGATTCACCAATCCCAAACATTACTCAGTATTTATCCCAATAAATGTACTCTTAATCCTTTTCACCGATTTCACCTATCTGCCTACCTACCTCCCACTTTGGTAAAAAGTTTGTTTTCTATATTTAAAAGTCTGTTTTTTTGTCTTTTTTTTCTTTCTTATATTCTACAAATGAGTGAAACCATATGGTATTTGTCTTTCTCTAACTGATTTATTTCACGTAACAGAGGCGGGAAGTCTTATTAAGGTGCCTGAGCACAACCTCCATCCAGTCACTGGCTATGACTAAACCATATAGACACAGAGGTGGTCCCTGGGGAGCTAGGCTTAAAAATAATGGAGTAGAGCCACTGACAGACACAAACTGCAGGGGACATAATTTCACAGATTTAGCCTAAGCAATTTTTTAAGCAAAAGATGAATAATTAAAGCAACCTTTTGGGGAAAAAAGTCAGACTCTATAGAGTTGCTACAATGTTTTTTCCACAAAATATTTTTCAATTTAAAAAAAAATAAAATAAAAAGAAAGAATCAACAATTGGGTGGCAGAAACCCTGACAATTCAATAGAAACTGTCTCTGAGTGTGTCCAGGTTTTTTATTTAGCAGACAAAGACTTCAAAGCAGCTACTATAAATATGTTCAAGAAAATATGGAAAGCCATGTTTAAAGAAGTAAAGTATGACAACAATAAATGAACACACAGATATTCTAAAGGACACAATAAATTATAAAAAAGAAAAGATTCTTTAGAAGTAAAATGTAGAATAGAAAAATATAATAACTTAAGTAAAGAATTCTCTAGAGGAGTTTGAGAAAATATTCAAATTGGCAGAAGAAATAATCTGTGAACCTGAAGATAGCACTGGATGTTATCCAAGCTGAGTAACAGAGGAAAAGACTGAAGAAAAACTGAACGGAGTTCAGAGGCCAGTGAGATAGCATTAATGGAATGGGACTCCCAGACAGAGCAGAAGAAAAAAAAGAAGAGGGAAAATGTTTGAAGAAACAATGGCCCAAACTCCCTTATGGCTAACATGCCCAATATTGTTGAGAAATATTAATCTATAAGTCTAATAAAGTAAAGGAATACCAATTAGCATATATACAAATATATTCACCTAATAGGCAACCTTCTGAAAGCCAAGAGTGCATGAAAATAAACACATAATACATCAAATCTCATAAGAGGTTGCTAAAGCAATGTCTAGAAGAAAATTAATAGCTTTAAATACCTACATCAGAAAAGAAGAAAAATGCAAACTCCAATGTGGAAAAGAAGAGCAAACTAAACCCTCCCAAACACAATAAGGAAAATAAAAACTGGAACGGAAATAACTGAAGTAAAATGAAGAAAAACAAGAGAAAAATACCAATGTAAACCAGCTGGTTTTTTGAAAATATCAAGAAGTTTGATAAACCTTAACCTAGAGTTACAAAGAGTGAAGGATAAAGGACACAAATTACCAAAACTAGGAAAAAAGAACATCACTACCAATTCTGCAGAAATTAAAATATTAGGAATATTAATTAAATTATTAATTAAATATTAAATATTAGGAATGATTAATTAGGAATAATTAGGAATTAAAATATTAGGAATAATTTATGTCAACAACTAAGTAATTTAGAAAAAATTATGAATTCCTATAAATTCCCAAATTATCAAAGACTCAAGAAGAAATAAAAAATCTGAATACATCTATATATAATAGGTAAAGAAACTGAATGAGTAATTAGAAGTCTTCTCACAAAGGTAACTCTTGTTCCAGATGGTTTCATAGATGAATCTATCAAACATTTAAAGGAGAAATAATATTAATCATTCATAAGAAGAATTCATTCAGAAAATAGTATGTTTGGAAAGACTTTCTAATGTATTCTATGAGGTCAGCATATTAAAGATAAGGACATAATAAGAGAATTACAGACCAAAAGGTAAAATATCATGAGCATATGTTTTATATCTACACATATGTAAAAACATTCTCAGGAAAATATTAGCAAATCAAATCCAGAAAACTACTACTGGATTATACAACATGACCAAGTCGGATTTAGCCTTTATATATAAACAGTTGATGTGATATACAGATAGTACTTAATGTGCATCATCGTATCAACTGAATATAGGATAAAAACCATACTATCATTCAACAGATGCATATAAAGCAGGTGAAACGTTTAATGTTTATTCATGATAAAAACTCTCACACTAAGAATAAAAGCAAACTTCTTTAACCTGAACAAGGGCATCTGTGAAAACCCACAGCTGACATCATACTTAAAGCTGAAAGACTGACCACGTCCCCCCAAAGACCAGGAACAAGACAAGGATGTGTGCTCTTGATATTTCTATTTAACATGGTATTACGGTTCTAGACAGTGAGGCTAGAAAAAATATAAAATATATTTAACAGAAGAAAATTAAAAGTAAAAAGTCTTTAACCACAGATGACGTGATCTTGTATATAGATAACGCCATGGAATCTACATGTACACAAAACCAAAATTAGAACTCACGAACAAGCTTAGCATTGTCACAAGGTACACATTCCATATACAAAATATCAGTTAGATTTTTATATACTAGCATGGAAAACTGAAAATGAAATTAAGGAAACAATTCCATTTACTATAGAACTAAAAAGGATAAAACGCTTAGAAATTACCTTAACAAAAGAAAAGCAAAACTTATATGCTGAAAGTTACAAAACAATGCAGAGAAAAATTAAAGGATATCTAAATAAATCCAGAGAGGGTCCATGTTCACGGATTAGAAGATTCAATATTGTGACGCCAATTCTTCCCAAATTCATCTATAAATCCAATGCAGTAGGCTTTACTCACAAAAATTAACAAGCTCAGCCCAAAATTGACATGAAGACCCAAAAGACCTAGAATAGACAAAATAATGTTGAAAAAGAACAAAGTTGGAGAACTGATGTGGCCACCCTACAGAAGCAGTGGGGGGAGGGGCGCACCCAAAATTGGATTTGGAAGATGAGACTGCTGATGCGGCACACACAGAGGGTGTGGAAAGCTCCATCACTGACACATGAGGTCCTGGGGACGGCAGGGCGGGCCTTTCAAGCACAGGCTTGCAGCACCTGATTTCAAAGCTACAGAAAGATTAAGTAACAGAGTAAGGCCAGTGTGGT
Source organism: Mellivora capensis (assembly GCA_004024625.1). Taxonomy (NCBI): domain Eukaryota; kingdom Metazoa; phylum Chordata; class Mammalia; order Carnivora; family Mustelidae; genus Mellivora; species Mellivora capensis. Next base: position 13,448 of record PISX010034411.1, read on the forward strand.
ACTGGTACAAAGAGAGCATACAGGTCAGTGAAAGAGAACTGAGAGTCCAGAAATAAACCCTTACATTTATGGTTAAATGGTTTTTGACAGATGTGCTCAGTTAATTCGGTGCAGGAAGGGAAAGTCTGTTCAACAAATTGTACTGCCACAACCAGATATTCGGAAGGCAGAAGAATAAACTTAATTCCCTACCTTTTCCATACATGAAAATTAATTCACGATGGACCATAAATTTAGTGGAAGAGCTAACACTATAAAATATTCTAGAAGAAAACATAGGAAGGATACAAGACTAAGGCAAGGAGTTCTTAGATATGGCTGCAAACACATTATCCGTAAAAGAATATATTCTGATAAACTAGACTTCATCAAAATCAAAACATGTGCTTCAAAAGGTTCCATGAAGAAGATGAAAAGTCTGCAGCCGGTGAAAGAAATACTTGTACATCATTTAAAGGACTTTTATCCGAAAAAGGACTTTTATCTATTTTATCTAGCATTTCTAAGGAACTTTTACAATTCAATAAGAAGACACACAGCATAACAAAAAAAAAAATAAA
>PISX010034412.1:0-13985 GCA_004024625.1 Mellivora capensis
AACAAAACTAAAACCAAAACCAAAAACAACCTCAATGATATTTTAAGCAAAAGCCCATGTTTTGATAATTCTTAAAATGAATAGCTTCCATTTCTATAACCCGAGTCAAGAATCTACATTCCCTGATCTCTCCTTAAAAATGTCCACCTTATTACCTCAAATACAATATTGAACAGTTACAAGTTCCTTCTCTTACGATTTGAACTTCTGTGGATATCCATTATTCTTGTTCATGACACTACTGACTTCTAGATTTTTTAATTAAATGCTATGGATTTTCCTTAGTTTCTCAATATTTTCTCTCAAATAAGTTGAATATATATGTTAAACAATATGATTCTTAAGTTTATCATTTCTGTATTTTCTCATCCTACATATAGCTACTGGCTTAAATAACTTTTTTCTAATGTCTAACTTGGTTTTTGAAGTAGTCTTCAAGATGGTTTTTCTTTCACCATTGTTTTTCTTCAATTTTCCCTAATATGGTGAAATATTTTCCCCTTAAAACATAAAAATAATTGTGTTACTCTTTTACATCAAACCTTTCATTTATTCTTCATTGTTTACAGAATAGAGGACGAAATGACTTTGCCAATATATGACTTTTACTTCCAACAATATCTCCAAACTCATCTAACACCATGCATTCACTTAGTGTTTCAGATATTGCTACTGTTCAGGTTTCCTGAATGGTTAATGCTATGACATGACAATGTACTGTGAATTTTTTCTGCAGTTACACCACTCTTAAAGTGGACATATACTTTTATTATAATACACATAATGAGTATCTGTTTGTACTTCTATCTTATAAAGGAGATTAAGCTTGTTGATTATAGGGACTCTTTTTTCATTTTGTTTTGTTTTCTTTATCCCTGACACATAAAACAGGATCTGATAGGTGTTAAGCACAAAACCATTGGATAGCTCAATGGATATCTGTATATATCTATACCAATATCTTTCTATTTACATATATATATATACAGTGCTTATGTATACATATCTAATACACTTAATAACTGATCGAATGAATAGATTATTATGTATTTGTGTATTTATATTACCTTAGTTTTTAAATAGTAAGCAAAAAACTGTTTTTCCTCAAACGGAAGAAAAGCGAGTTTTCAAGCAGTCTACTAGAGAATTGAGTAAAAGATACGAATCAAAAGCCAATAAGTTACAAAATATAGTTACCTAATCATTTTTTTCCAAGATTTAAACTGACTCTTGCAGGGGAAACTTCTCAAAGAATGTTGGCAATATAATTAATACACATTTCTTTTCTCTACTTCTGACACTTGTGAATATTCTCATCTCTAATGAAATCCTCAGGCGCAGACTGCACTTAATACCGTGCATTTGCATATTGATTGGTAATGACATTATCAAATACATCAAACCCTTTATAGAATACATATTTGAATAACTATCTACAATAAAAGAGGTCATCAATATGTAACCTTATTAAGGTACTTTTGATTTCATTAATAACTGATTAGATTTCATCAACCCTTCACACAGGATCATCTAATATACCCACAGATATGGTAAATTACTCCCATGCATTTTTATATCTCTTGGTTATTACTATTCTAGAAGAAGGGTGGAAAGATACACAGTTTAGAGAAATACTAGGCAAACTCCATCTGTCCTCTCTCTCACTTAATCGTAATTGGAATATTTGGAAATAAAAAGTTCCATTCAATCAATACCAACTTATCTTGAAAAAAAAAAGTGTTCTTGTTTATTGTCTTTGTTTTTTTTAAATATTAAGATTTTGAAATGGTTTTCAGTGAATAGCAATGCAAGCTAGAAGATCTTTTTTAAAAAAGATTTATTTAGGGGTGCCTGGGTGGCTCAGTGGGTTAAATAAAGCCTCTGCCTTCAGCTCAGGTCATGATCCCAGGATCCTGGGATCGAGCCCCACATCGGGCTCTCTGCTCAGCAGGGACCCTGCTTCCCCTCCTCTCTCTCTGCCTGCCTCTCTGCCTACTTGTGATCTCTGTCTGTCAAATAATAATAATAAATAAATAATAAAATAAATATAAATAAATATATATATTGAATAAATAAATAAAAATAAATAAATATATAATAAATAAATAAATAAAAATTAATTGATGGAGCCACCCAGGTGTTCCCCCAAACAGAATTTTATTAGCACCTTAGAAGATCAGTGGGCTCCCCTCCCCTACCACAGCCTGTACACCAAAGATAACTACACCATGATTACTTATTATTCGTTCTTTAAGTTTTCTTAATTTGTCATATATGTGTGTGTGTACACCATATATGTAATATGTATCTATAAACCATATTTTTTTCTTTTAGAGACTTACATAAATTGTATCTTATGTACATAGATATCTGTGATTGCTTCTGTCAACATTAGGGTTTTTTCAGTCTTATAAATGTTTTAATTATAGATCATTCTTTTTTATTGCACACAATATCTATTATCTTGTCAATATATATTTATGGTGTTTTCAGGTGATTTCTATTACAGAGCTACTATAAATATTTTTATGTTTCTTGGTAAACATGTTTAAGATTACCTATAGAGTATATAACTATTGGTATCATTTCTGGATTTTTAAGAAGTACATATCTCCAATCTCAATAAGTAAAAGAAAAATAGATTTCATGAATTTACACATTAACTTCCCGTTGATGAGAATTTCCCAAACTCTACAACCTCCACAACACTTGATATTATCAGGCTATTTGTATTTGTTATTAAGCTAGTTCAATGTGAAGTAATGAAGCAATTTGCATTTTCCTAAATAACCACTGAGCATCTTTTCACCTTTATGTGTTATTCTAGGACACACCTGCCCATGCCTTTAGCCTTTTTCTTTCTAATGGATTATTTGTCTTTTTATGTTCTGAATACTAATGCCTGGATTAATATATGTTGCAAATAAATTTGGTTTTAGCTTATCTTTTTCATTTTATAGTATCTTTTGGTTAATGGAAAACTCTGATTTCAATGGAGTTGAGTCTATTAAATGTTTCTTGTAAGTTTTGCACAAACTGAGTCTTGTTTAAGAAATATCTTCAACAGATGAACGGATAAAGAAGAAGTGGCCCATATATACAATGGAATATTACTCAGCCATCAGAAAGGATGAATACCCAACTTTTGCTTCAACATGGATGGGACTGGAGGAGATTATGCTGAATGAAATAAGTCAAGCAGAGAAAGTCAAGTATCCTATGGTTTCACTACTTGTGGAACATAAGGAATAACACATTAGGAGAAGGAAAGGAAAAGTGAATTGGGGGAAATCAGAGGGGAGATGAACCATGTGAGTCTATGGACTCTGAGAAACAAACTGAGGGTTTTACAGGGAAAAGGTGTGGGGGGATGGGTGAGCCTGGTGGTGGGTATTAAGAAGGGCATGGATTGCATGGAGCACTGGGTGTTGTACATAAACAATGAATCTTGGAACACTGCATCAAAAACTAATGATGTATTTTATGTTGACTAACATAACACAATTAAAAAAAGAAATCTCCTTCATCCATCAAAGCATGTAGCTTTTTTCTTTAGATGACTTTTGCCTTTCAAATTTAAATTAAAAATCCATGTAAAGTTGACATTTTATAACTCTAGGTAAACTTTCTTTTCTATGTACAGAAATACTGAGTTCAGTACCAATTATTGAATGGCCCATCTTTTTTGAATTATTTTGTAATACTGAGATAATATTACTATTATATTCATAAATCAAGCTATATTGTTCCTTCTGTCTGTTCTTCTCTTTCTGGTTCATTTGAAAGGTGGCATAGCTATTTTCCAACTTATTATTCCAGAGTTATTGACTATTCTTGGACTTTGTATCCCAAATAAGTTTAGAGTCAATTTGTCAAAACTGGTGGGTTTTTTGTTGTTGTTTTGTTTTGTTTTGTTTTGTTGCCTTTTATCCTGAACAGATGACTTTGTGACTATTGTGGTTATGGTGAGTCTTTTTACTGCCCATTCTTTCAGTTTTCTTTTCCATAAAATTGCACATATACTTTACTTAACTTGATAGGACCTATGTGAATATTAAGCAAAGTTATGCATGTATGTATGTATATATTTATGTATATACCCAATGTGTATAACTTATAAAGCACCTTGAATACTGTTGCTGAAAGAATAGCATATTTATTTTTATTTCTGAGTTATAAGTGTATTTATCTCTAATACTCCCAATCTTATCCAACTGTGCCTGACCTGTAATACAATTATCACTATTTTAATTAATGGACAGAAGACCTACTAGAGTTCATTTGTGCCTGTACAAATCTACTATAATTTTCTCTATTTGTTTAACGAGAAGTTATCCTTTAAGTTCATAGAGTTACATTAATATTCAAATTTTTAAAATCGCCTGGAGAAGTCATACAGACTTCTTACATACTTCTGTACATAACTACATACATACACATCAGTTTAAAAGTCAATAGAGATACAACACAGGTCCTTTAAGAGTGAAAAATTTAATTAGCATGGAGACTTGGTAATGACACAAAACTTAGATTAAGATGAATTAACTACCTAACTTTGGCTAATTTGTTTAAAGTTTTGAGTGTCAGTTTCTTAATATATAAAAGAAGGATTGTAATAATATTGACCTTGTGCTTTCATTGTGAGAGGTACATGAGATGTGAAAAAAAGTGTTTAGGTTTGTACTATTTAAATCATACTCATGATTATAAATCATAGATGTAAACTTACCATATTGTATGAGTCAAAACATTTTAAGTGTCTCATGACAATTTGCTTTTGAAAGAAATATGGTAAATCTCTTTATAGAGCAAACATTTTGTAATCCAAATAAATCCATGCAATTTGACTATATAAACTGATATTCTTGAATAACCATTTTCTTATGATTCACTTATTTACTTATTCTAAACCAGTTTAATCTACATAAGTGGGAAATATTTCATTTTCTGTGTATAACAGGGAAAAAATTGAAGAATCGTTTGAAGCATTAAAGAATCTCCTGAGACCATGGAAGTAACAAATAATTAGGTACTCATCTATAAAACCACTCATGTGCTATGAGTATTAGGATTTGTTGCACTTTGATTTAGAAGCTGAATTTTGCCCTCTCATTGGAGGTTAACTGATCACTATGAACATTTCTTTATTTAAGAGGCAAGAAAGGTCATTGCTTAAAACAGCAAATGTACAAATCAATACATATTTTCTGTTTAATATAAGAATACATGAACTGGAGAAGAGGTGAGAGAGAATATAAAAAGTGTAAATTTCCTCGTCATGCATAACAGAAATTCAATCAATATTGCCTAAAATTGAAATATGGATTTTTTAAAATGACTTCAACTTAATGTTTTTTTTATTATCTTTGTTACTTAAACTAGAGGAACTGGTTAGGAAATAATATTTCTTACAGTACAAGCTATCTGAACATTTGTTAATTTTTTAAGAATTTTATTTATTATTTCAGAGAAAGAGAGAGCATGAGTAGGGGAGTGCAGAGGGAGAGGGAGAAGCAGGTGTCCATGGGGTAGGGAACCCAATACCATAGGATGATGACCTGAGCCAAAGGCAAATGCCTGACTGAGCTTCCCAGGCACCCCCCAAATTTGTGAATTTTAAGCATTCTTTTGTTTCTGATTTTCCAGTTTAATAAACACTGTTTTCAATTTTAATAAAATACACACATATAAAGAGAGCACATATTTAATTTTTTAACATTAACAATATCTAGCTTTAAAGAGTGAATTCATTTATAGTTAATAGAAATATTATCAAGAAATATTTCTTGAAGTTCTGGAATTCTGCTAAAGAGAGAGTAAGAGAAACAAGATTAATTTGTTATACTTTTCTTTTTTTTTTTTTTAATTTGTTATACTTTTCTAAGACTTTTTGGAAAACTCCTTGCTCTAGTATAACTGAATTATAAAGTGACTATACTATTTCTAATTACTTTGCTAAGTGACTAATGACTTAAAACTTATATAACACAGTGCTTGGGATTGAGTAAAAGGCTGAATGAACATTTGCTACTCTTATTATATTTAGATCACAGTCTAATTTCTATGTAAATACTTTTTTTTCTTTTGTAAAATACCTATGAAGGTCAGGAAAAAATAAGGATAGTTCATGAAAAAATAACCCTGCTTTCTTCTGATTTAGTGACTCAATATCCTTATAGATAAAGAGAGTATTTAAGAGTGTAAATCATAAAGAATAGTTTTTTTTAATTGAGGTACAGTTGACACACAACATTACATTAATTTCATGTATACACTACAGTGATTCAACAAGCTTATATGCTGTGCTATGTTCACCACAAATATTGCTACTATTTGTCACTATACATGGCTTTTACAGTACCATTGACTATATTCACTATTCTGTACATTTTATCCCCATGACTTATTCATTCCATAACTGGAAGCCTGTATCTCCCACCCCCTTTACCCATTTTGCCATTCCCTCACACTACCCATCTGGCAACCATCGGTTTGTTCTCTGTATTTATTGGTCTGTTTTTGCTTGCCTTCCTTCCTTTCTCTCTCTCTTCCTTTCTTCCTTTCTTCATTTTTAAAGACTTTATTTATTTATTTACTTGAAGGGGAGGGATTAGATAGGGGAGGGGAGGACAAGAACAAGCAGACTCCATGTTGAATACAGAGCTTGACACTGGCTGATCCCAGGACCCTGACATCACTACCTGAGCTGAAACCAAGAGTCGATGCTTAGATGCTTAACCAACTGAGCCAACCAGGTGCCCCTGCTTTTGCTTTTCTTGATTGTTTATTCTTTTGTTTTGTTTTTTAGATTCTACATATCAGGGAAATCCTATGGCATGTGTCTTTGTCTGTCTGCCTTATTTTACTTAGCATAATACCTTTGGGTAATTTCCCTTAGCAATAGTTCCCTATAATCATTCCACACACATAGGTTCTATGTATATTTTGTTAAATGTATCACTATTTTGAATGTTATTTTGAGTGGTATAACCAACTTCAAAACCATTCATTTATGATAGAAACACATAGCTTTATTTTATAGTGCTATCCTACAATTTTCCTAGTGTGACTTGTTAATACTAACAGCTTTTTAAAATAGATTATCTAGGATTTCCTACAAATACAATCACATTTTTCTGTGAATAAGAATGCTTCACTTCTTTTCCACTGTGTATACTTTTACTGCATCAATTGTATTATGGCTTAGAGCAAAGTTTCCTTTGTAATAAGAAAGTGAGGTGCTTATTCCAAATCTTAGAAAGCATTTAACATTTTACCACTAATTATGATACTTGTACTAGGTTTATCATAGATGCTTCTGTTGGGTGGAGGAATTTCCTTCCTGTTAATAGTTTGCTTTTTTTTTTTTTTTTATAGGGCTAGTGTCCAAAATCTATAAAGAACTTATCAAACTCAACACCCAAAGAACAAATAATCCAATCAAGAAATGGGCAGAGGACATGAACAGACATTTCTGCTTTGTTTTTTTATTTTGAGCTTTACACTGAGTTTTGTGATATGTTCTTTCTGTATGTATTGAGATCATAGCATTTTTTCTTTTATTCTGTTAATATGGTGGGTTAAATTGATTGATTTTGAAAATGTTAAAGCAACTCTGCATTCCTGTCATTAATCCAACTTAATGATATATTATCATTTTATGTGTTGCTAATTTTGATTTAAATATTTTGTTCAATATTTGGTTGATATTTATATGAGATATGTATAATTTTTTTGTAATGTCTTTATCTAGTTTTCAGTACATATCTAATACTAGCTACAAAAATATGAGCTAGAAGTAAATCTTTCTTCCATAATATTTGAATGAGTTTATTTAAGGATTGTGTTATGTTTTCCTTAAAAATTTGAAAGAGTTTAATGGTAAAACAATTAAGGCATGGAGTATTTTTATAAATTCTTATAAAATAAAAATTTTATATATTTAATTGTTATTTATTTGTTATAAATTAATTTATATGTTTTATTATTTTGTTACCCAGCTTTGGTAATTAGTATCTTAAAAATAACATAATTAATAATTAATGTTTAATTACTTAATTAAAAATTACTTACGAGGAGCACCTGGGTGGCTCAGTTGGTTAAGTGACTCTCTTTGGCTCAGGTCATGATTCTGGAGTCCCAAGATCAAGTCCCGCATCAGGTTCCCTGCTGAATGGGGAGTCTGCTTCTCTGTCTGACCCTCACTCCTCTCAGCCTCTCTCTCTCTCTCATTCTCTCTCTCAAATAAATAAATAAAATCATCAACACTAGCCATCAGGTAGATTTAAATTAAAACCACATTGAGATACCACCTCACACCAGTTAGAATGGCCAAAATTAGCAAGACAGGAAACAACGTGTGTTGGTGCAGCCACTTTGGAGAACAGTATGGAGATTCCTCAAGAAATTAAAAATAGAGCTTCCCTATGACCCTGCAATTGCACTACTGGGTATTTACCCCAAAGATACAGATGTGGTGAAAAGAAGGGCTATCTGTACCCCAATGTTTATAGCAGAAATGGCCACAGTCACCAAACTGTGGAAAGAACCAAGATGCCCTTCAATGGACGAATGGATAAGGAAGATGTGGTCTATATACACTACAGAGTATTATGCCTCCATCAGAAAGGATGAATACCCAACTTTTGTAGCAACATGGACTGGACTGGAAGAAATTATGCTGAGTGAAATAAGTCAAGCAGAGAGAGTCAATTATCATATGGTTTCACTTATTTGCAGAGCATAACAAATAACACGGAGGACATGGGGAGATGGAGAGGAGAAGGGAGTTGAGGGAAATTGGAGGGGGAGATGAACCATGAGAGACTATGGACTCTGAAAAACAACCTGAGGGGTTTTGAAGGGGTGGGGGGTGGGAGGTTGGGGGAACCAGGTGGTGGGTATTATGGAGGGCACACATTGCATGGAGCACTGGGTGTGGTGCAAAAACTATGAATTCTGTTATGCTGAAAAGAAATAAAAAATATATAAAATAAAAATAAATAAATAAATAAATAAAATCTTAAAAAATACTTATGATCCTTGTGTTCTTAACTTACAGCAATCTGCTTTCAAATACTATATCACTTCATATACAATATAGGATTCTTACATCACTAAACTTCCATTTTACCTTCCAATTCTTTGTGCTATAGTTACCAACATTTTACTTCTACATGTTACAAATCCCTCAGCACATTGCATTATTTTTATCTAAAATACTTTTTTACTTTTTAATTTCATTAAGTTTATTTTTTAAAAAAGGTTTTACTTATTTATTTGACAGAGAAAGAGACAACTGGAGAATGAACACAAGCAGAGTGAGTGGGAGAGGAAGAAGCAGACTTCCCACCAAGCAGGAAGCCCAATTCGGGGCTTAATCCCAGGACTCTGGGATCATGACCTGAGCTGAAGGCAGATGCTTAAGGACTGAGTCACCCAGTGCCCCAATACTTGCCTTTTAAATAAGTTCCTTTTTTTAGTTGAAATATGATTGGCACATCGTTTTATATTTGTTTTAGGTGTGCATCATATTAATCTGACAATTTTATACATTATTCAGTGCTCACCATGGTAATTGTAATCACCATCTGTCACCATGCAGTGTTTTAACAATATTATTAACTATATTCCTTATGCTGTACTTTTCATCTCTGAGACTTACTTATTTTATAACTGCAAATTTGAACTTCTTAATTCAATGAGAAAAAATATTTCATTTTTATCCACATATTTACCAGTTTGTCATTCCTAGAGTTCTCTATTGTTAATGATCTAAGATTTTTTTTAATGCCTGAAGTATTTCTTTAACTTTTTTTTAAAAACTATAAGTCTGCTGACAATGAATCCTCACAATTTTTGTTGTCTGCAAAAATCTTAATTTTGTCTTAATTAAAAAAAATATTTTGGTGATTTTAAAATTTTTATTTTTTTCTTAACGTATGCTATTAAGACATTGTTTCATTGCCTTCTAGACAATATAGGTTTTGATGAATCTTTTGCCTTATTATCTTTGTTCTTCAGAAAATAATGTGCTTTTGACCTTTGCTGCTAATTTTTTTTTAGACATTGTTTTTCAGCAATTTGATTTTGATATGCTTATATAATTTTCTTTGGTTCTCATGATTAAAAATATTTTAAGTTCCTTGGATTATGGGTTTATAGATTTCTTCATATTTGAAAATGTTTAATCCATTATTTCTTAAAAAATTTTTACCATGTCATCTCTTTTTTTTCCCCATTGGATGTATGTTACATTGCCTAATAGTATAGTATAAATCTTTATGTCTCTCTTCCTCCTATTTAAGTCTTTTGTATTTCTTCAATTAACAAATATTTTATCAAAAATATTTTGTTATTTAATTATGTTCACTGATTTGTTGTTGTTTAAACTAAAATACATGTCATCTAGTTCAGGGAATTGTTTATTTCAAATACTATATTTTTTATCTTTAAAAGTCAGAGTTGGTGGCTTTTTAATATCTTTTATTGCTATACTCATTACATGAATGTTCCTTTTGAAGTACCAAGCATTGAGCATATTTATGGCACCTTTGTCTATGAACTTTATCATCTCTTTCATTTTTGTTTATACTTTTATTGACTGATTTTTCTCCTGGTCATGAGTAATATTTTCCTATTTCTTCACAAATCTATTATATTTTTATTGGAAGCTGGCAATTATAAATTTCATATATTTTTACTGGTTTTCTCTATTCCCTTTATATGTTAGGTTTTGTCCTGAAGAGTTATTATTAGATCAGTGGATTTTCTTTCTCTCTCTTTTTTTTTTTTTTTTTTGGCTTGATGTTTGTAGTCTTTTTGAGGGGAGAGGGTCCAGAGAGTTTCTATCCGAGAGCTAGTTTTGACTGATTAATAAGGTATGGTGCTTCTGGGATAGATAGCAAAAGACCTTTGCATTTACCATGGCCTATCTACTCTGTGTGGTGGTAATTTGAATTATTCCCTATAATTTGTGTGTTTGGGAAATATTTTAGTTTGCAGGATCCGGTGATTTTCTTTCTTTCCTTGAAGTTCACCTTTGCTAGAATTTGTTGATTTTTACCATATCTGTGTTTGTGTTGGTATTCAGCCAGAGATTTATGGTGTCCCCAATACCAGGTTCTGCAATTTATTGTTTTCTCCGTATAGCTCTACATCTCTGTTATTCTGCTCTGTTTACTCTAGCTGTCATTGCTTTTCCAAACTCAAATGTGTTCTACTTTGGCTTCCTCATTCCTGTGGTGTAGTTTAGAATTGCCACATGTAGAAGCTAGGTGAAGGTAGGGCTCATCTTGTTTGTTTTTGTGTTCTTACATTCTCAGTCATACACTAACTGGTGTTCAAAATAGGAACACATTGTTTCATATATATTTTTTCAAATTGGTCCCTGTTATTCCTTCTTATTTAGGGGCAGTGTGCTTTTTGCATTTTAGATGGGTACACAAAGATCTACCTGAATGAGACACAGACACTGGGAAAAGGATCCCAACTAATGGAAAACTGAGCTTTTAAAATGAATAATTAGAGAAGTACCAGGCTTCTTTTGCCTCATTGCCTTCATGAATTCAGAATGCATAACATATCAGAGCCTGGGTTCCACTCCCATATGTCCATCTGAGTTCTAAGGAACAGATGTCTTCTATAGTCAGAGGGAGGCCAGAGATGTGCAATTCCAGTTCACAATGTGACAAGTCAGTGTCTGGAATGACTACATCAGCATTTATTCTGGTGAAGCAATAACTCTCCCCTGTTTGATCAGGGGCTCCATTTTAAGAATTGTGACTGACTGAGAATCAATCGTCTTAAGCACTGGATTTTAGCTATTTTCCCTGGGGCTTTGAAAGAGACTAACTTCTTATCTAAAAGGCAAGTCTATAGGGGATTAGCTTTGGACAAATGACCTTGCAATACATGAATTTTGTAACTTATTTAGAACTAGACTGAATTTCCAGAATCCTAACATAGGCTGTATCTATCCTGGAGGATAAAAATAGCCTAGTATTTAACAATTACTATTGCGCCAATTATTTATTATACTGAGTAAATATATAATTATATATATATATAAAATTTCTATATATAATATATAATTACATATAATTATAATTTCTAAAGAAATTTGTTTTGTTTCTGAATTCCATTTTATTATTATTTATTGCTGCATAACATTTTGAACCCAACATTAATAGCTTAAAACAGCAAAAATTTGCTAACAGTTTCTGAGAATAGGAAACCCCAAAAGACTTAGTTTGGTGGTTCAGGCTCATGATTTCTCATGAAGTTGAAGTCAAACTGTTGGCTGGAGTTTCAATAACTTGAGGGTTTGACTCAAGTTAAGCAGCAGATTTCAACTTGTTTTGATCAGGAGATGGTAGACATCCATCCTCTCACCGTGTCTTAACTTGGTGAAAGAGAGCTCTCTGGGGTCTCCTTTATGAGGTTATTAATCCTATCCAGAAGGGCTCCTCCCTCATGCCTTAATTACCTCCCAAAGGCCCCATCTCCAAATTCCATTATGCTGGTGATTAGTTTTCAGCATATGAATTTTGGGAGGAAATATTTAGTCTATAGCATTCCAACCTGGGCCCTTTCAAAATTCAGTCCTTTTTGCATACAAAGTTCATTTGTTCCATCCCAATAGACCGCAAAGTCTTAACTCAGTCCAGCATTAACTTTAAAGTCTAAGTCCAAGGTCTCATGTAAACATCATCTAAATCAGGTTTGGGTCAAACTCAAGGTATGAGTCATTCTGAGGCCAACTCTTCTCTAGCTGTGAAATTGTGAGACCAAACGTGTTATGTGGTTCCAAGATACGACACTGAAACAGGGATAGTGTAGACATTCCATTTCAAAAGGGAAACATAGAAAAGAAGTAAGGAGGGACAGGTCCCAAATAATGGAGAAAAGTCTACTAGAAATTAAGTTTGAGAATATTCCTCTTTGGCTTCATGCTCTGTTTTCCAGGCCCAGTGAGGTAGTAAGTCACCCCCATGGCTCTGTGGGACAACCTACTACAGCTTTACTGGGGCCCTATCCCTCAGCTTGCTGAGAACTGTGACCCTCCCAGTTTGTAGTACCACATCTGGGCTCTGCCATGCATCCTTATCCTTTAAAACCTAGGTGCATCAAGCCTTCTGGGCCTGTGATGGGAGTGGCATTCTTGATCTCTGAATCATTTCCAGGCCATTCTTCCATTATAGTTGTTCATCCATTATCTTGGGGTATTTGTACATTATCTTGAACAATATCTCCTGGCTTCTGTTTAGATGGCTGAATCAGGGGCACCTGGTGGCTCAGTGGGTTAATCCTCTGCCTTTGGCTCAGGTCATGATCTCAGGATCCTGGAATTGAGCCCCTCATCAGGCTCTCTGCTCAGCGGAGAGCTTGCTCCCCCCACCCACCGCCTGCCTCTCTACCTACTTGTGATCTCTCTCTCTCTCTCTCTGTCAAATAAATAAAATATTTTAGATGGCTGAATCATACTAATCTTAACAAGTGGTCACATGGCTTCACCTTTAGTGTCCTCACATTTTGCAATTTTGGTAGGCTGAGAGTTATCCAAATATTTAAGTTCTGCCTCCTTAATGCTTAATAATTCCATCTATAAGTAATTTCCCTCTTCTCACATTTTAACATATCAGTCAGAGAAAGCCAAGCTACATCTTTAACACGTTCCCTAGAAATTTCATGCAAATACTGCATGCTTTCACTTATATGGGGTATATAAATTAACCGGACTCACAGAAACAGAAAGTAGAATGGATTAAGATGTGGTACACACACAGAGAAATATTACTCAGTCATTAAAAAGAGTGAGATCTTGCCATTCTCAACAATACAGTTGGAGCTAGAGAGTATTATGCTAAGCAAAATAAGTTGGTCAGAGAAAGACAAAAACCATATGATTTCACTCATATGTGAAATTTGAGAAGCAGAACAAACATTCTTAGAGGTAAAAAAGAGAGAGAGAAACCAAACTATAG
>PISX010034413.1:0-14009 GCA_004024625.1 Mellivora capensis
CACTCTCTCCCGGTCTTCTCTGTTGCGGGAACCGAAACCAGAGCAGGGCACTGCCTTGTGGCCCTGTGGCTGGGGATGTACGTGTGGGGTGTCTCGAGATTTCCACCACTTGGCTCGTGTTCTCCGATGACCTTGAGAGCACCCTGAGTGTTGGTCCTGAGGTCATCAGTTTTAGTGAGTAGGAGCATTTGCAAATACAGAATCTGTAAATAATAAGGATTGGCCAGGTATGAGAACAATTGTTGCAACGTCTTTATGCTCGTTAAAAGCTGGAAATTACCTATGTGCCCGGTAGAAGGGAATTCATTGAATAATGTATGGTGCATCCTGAATTTTTGCAGCTGTTAGGAGGGATATGATGAATATTCTTCCGTAGATGGAAACATATTCATTGATACCGAAAGAGGGTTGTGATACTTTGAGTGAGAGAAGCAGATTGCAGAGTTATAAGTGTGGTCATTTTTGTAGATCGAGAGAAAGAATATGTGGTGGGGTGTGTACACCCGTGTGCGTGTGTGTGTGTGTGTGTGTGCATGGGTGTTGGGATTTCAAGTGACTTTTTTTTCTCTTCACTTTTTCCTGACATGAACTTGTATGAAGACAATTTGTGCATGTTGCAAAATATTCAGAATCCAAAAAAGAAACAGTGGTGTCCACCCCGAGTGGTTTCCTCCTTCCCCCCACAGAAGCCTGTGCTCGTTTCCCCTCAGGGGCGTCCGTATGTAGGTGGGAGAGTGTGTCTGGATGGGTGAGACCCATTTAATTTAGGATTCACGCCGTTTCATATTTCCCCCTTAACGGAGTGACTTGTGGTTAATTCTATCTTAGCTCATCAAAATCTTGAGAGGAATTTAATTTATATTTCTGAAAGCACGTCTTTATTTATTTTTAAAAAGATTTTATTTATTCATTTGACAGAGAGAGTCACAGCGAGAGAGGGAACACAAGCAGGGGGAGTGGGAGAGGGAGCAGCAGGCTCATCACTGAGCAGAGAGCCCCATGCGGGGCTTGATCCCAGGATCCTGGGATCGTGACCTGAGCCAAAGGCAGATGCTCAACGACTGAGCCACCCAGGTGCCCCTGAGAACACGTCTTTAAAAGCTACTGTGTGATTTGCTTGAAGCCCGAAGCTGCCCTGACAGGCCTCTGCTTTCCTGCTGGACGCGTGGCCCGAGGCTGGGGGACTTGAGCTATTTAGGCCAGCAGGGCAGGCAAAGGTCCGTCCAGCATCTGCAAGTGGCCTTGTGACATCCCTTCTCCCTCTGGGGCTCAGTTTGCCTGCCTTAAAAGGGACGGATTGTACAATGTGACTCCAGGGGCCTGTCCATGCGACCGCTGCCCACCGAGTGGGCGGACGTGCTGGGGCTCGGGCCACTTATCTAGCAGGGCCACTCTCCTTGTGACAGGTGACATGTATAAATGTTTGCCGCCTGTGTGTCACTCTGTGACTGCCATGAAGCCTTGGAACAGAGTAGCTCTCCTTTCCTGACACAAAACACTCTTCGAGATGCTCTGGGGGAAAGGCAGGAGTCGGGTATATGCGGTGCCCCACGTGTGTGAGATGATCGTGTGTGGTGAGGGTCTCTGGCCAGGCGGCAGGGAGGCTCACATCCACTCCTCGGCCTCCCAGAGGGCATTACCTGCCCAGAGCGGTGCAGAAGCTTTAGGAGGTACGCCTAAGTGGGCCTGCTGGTTGATCCGGCGCTCTTGGACCGCGGCGTGTTTCAGCCCCTCAGCCTGGGCTGGTGCCACACGTGTCCCAGCGTCACCCGAGAGCATCCCAGGCCTTCCTGGCACCCCAGCGTGCTTCCTGTCCTACACGTTGTCTTCTGTGAGACCTGGCCTGCACGGACCCCCGGGGCGCGGCTCCTCTGGGCGCCGCAGAGGGCCTCCGTATGTGACGCATCTGCCCACGCGGTGCCGGTGAGGTTGGGCTCGTGGGTGAAGCCTTCATGTCCCATGAGCCCAAGTCTCGAATTTCACTGTGACCACGAGAGGTCATTCATTTTGTCTGTCATCCCGCAGGAAGACTTGGTCAAAACATAAATCATCCGGACACGGGCGTTTTGCTGAAATTTCTAAATCACCTCCCTCATTTCTACCTGAAAAGAATCGCTAACCATCCATGCATTTGTCAGTATCTACCGGGAGAAAGAGTAGAAATACCCCTGGGGTCTTTCTCCCTTGGTGTTCACCAGTAAAAAACAAAGCTGTTCATCTCAGTCTTCTGAATTCTGCCTCTCCTTTCTCTTTGTTTGCAGGGGGCACCGACATCATCTCCTGCTTCATGGGCCAGAATTTTTCTGTTCCTGTCTATAGAGGGGAGATTCAGGCCCGGAACCTGGGCATGGCCGTCGAAGCCTGGAACGAGGAAGGTGATGGCTTCACTAACTGCCTTTCTTTCTGTTTCTGGGCGTGACTGGCAGCTCGGGAGCACTCGGATGTGTAACCTCCCCAAGAGGGGTGGCCCAGCTCACTTGCAGACTGGGGTCCTTCTAGCCGCCCACTGGGCTCCTTGTCCCCAGCCTCCTTCGGCCTTCCCGCCTGAGAAGTCAGTGTTGGGCTGGAGCACAGCGGAGAGCTGTGTGTTCAGGAGCGACAGGAGGGCTGTTGTTCCCCCAGCATCCAAAGCTCGGAGATGCTGCTCAGGCAGCCCCACTGCCCTGCTCGTGGGACCCCCTGACCTTGACATGGACCCAGTGAGGGAGCTGGGGTGTTGGCCTCTGACAGTCTCAGGATGAGCTTTTGGTCCATAGCCTATTGGTGGCCATTGATAAATCAGCAAAGCCTGTTTGTGTCTAGCACCAAACAGGGCCTAGCCTGGCATGTGGTGTGTGCACTGTGCAAATTTGCCCTGCAGCCACCATTATCTTAGCCTGGCAGAGTGCATGGGGAGTCTGGGTGAGGAAGAGGGAGAGATGTCAGCCGTGGTGGCCCCGCCAGGTTAGGGGCTGGAAGCCTGGAGAGCATAGGAAGGGTTTCTCCCTCTTCCAGTTCATGGGAAATGTTGCCAGAGACCTTTCTGAAAATCGGTTCTTACTTTCAGAAGAGGGCTTTTCCTGGTGCTCACAGAGCTTCTCGGCCCCCTATGTCTGTTTTCTTCTCCACCGTCTGAACCATTTCTTTTGGTCCTGGTCACTGCTGCATTCTGTGGCCTGGTTGGGGGAGATGCTCCTGGCAGAGAGAGACCGACAGCCATCTCTGCAGCTTCCAGCTGTCTGTCTGTCGTCTCTCTGGGGGGTTCTGTGGGATGGGAGGAGCTAGGCGAGGTGGAGGAAATGGGGAACCCCAGGAGCCCCCTTGGGCGCACGTGGAATGGTGACTTCTCAGTGCTAGTCCCGCACTGTGGCGGTGTGGAAGGTGCTGGATGAAGAGGCCCGCTCACTGGGAGGGTTGCCGGGCGGCCCTCTCCTTGGCCTCCACAGCCTCTGCTGGGCCTGGGGCCGGAGACTGGGCGCCCTGCGGGAGCAAGTGGGAATCTGCGCGACTCAGTTAGCCTGCAGGTTGGGAGTAGTGAAGAAAGGTAGGGACCGCGTGGTGCAGGAATTCTGCTCCTGGGAGAAGCACTTACGCATACGAGCGAGGAGAGGCATGTGAGTGGGTTCGTCGCTGTGTATTCGCAGTAGAGAACAGAGTCGGGAACATACAGAACTCGTCCTCCCGGGGAAATAAATGGCCACGATCGCACATGGAGAGTTACAAGCAGTGAAAACGAATGGGCTGGAGCAGCATATAGTGGATGAGCGAGGCACCCCAAGCCCACACTAGGAGAGCCGAGCCGGGTGCGGGGCACACACAGCATGAGGCCGTGGGCACAGTTTGGAGATACACAGGATGACTTTGCTGTTCGGAGACGTGTATCGATGGCGTGAACGTATTAATACACGTGTGGGAAAAATCAGTTCCCTTTAGAAGAGAGGTTTAGGGGGGCGTGCGTCCAGAGGGAAGGTCGCTGGGGGTAGGTCCCAAGTATATCGTGTAGGGGATAGGGAGCGTGTGCCAGGGTACGTGGCTGCTGCGTGTGCTCAGGTTAGTTTTTCCTTCCCGAAGCAGGAAAGGCAGTGTGGGGGGAGAGTGGCGAGCTGGTGTGCACCAAGCCGATCCCCTGCCAGCCCACGCACTTCTGGAACGATGAGAACGGGAGCAAGTACAGGAAGGCCTATTTCTCCAGATTCCCAGGTAGGTCCGGTGGTGGGGGATGCGGAGGGAGCCGCCCACACTCCCTCTGGGATGGGCCTTCGGGGTCTGGTTCTGGGCCCTCCACCCCCCCACCCCCCCCTCGCCCGTGAAGCTGCTCACAGCTCCTTCCACCAGGGGGTGAGGATGAATGGGGGTCAGGATCTTGTCCCTTCTTCAAAACTGGAAACTGGCTTCTGGGTTAGCTTCTGTTTCCTTAGGGTTTGTTTATTTGAGAGAGAAAGAGAGCACGTGAGGGGGGGTTAGAGAGGGGCAGAGGGAGGAGGGGAGAGACTCTCAAGCAGACCCTTGCTGAGTGCAGAGGACCTGAGCAGAAACCAAGAGTCAGACGCCGGGAACCGGCTGAGCCCTGGTGGGGTTGCTTTCTGCTTAGCTGGCCTCTGTGTGCAGAGCCCCCGGGCTGTAGGTGTGGCTGCCGGGGGCCAGCACGAGCCCCAGCACAAGCCCCGGTTTGCCTGTGGGAGGGCTGTGGGCTGCACGCTTACCCAGGACTGCCGGTTCAGATGGAAGCGGCGTGTTCAGGAGGAAACTGGCTCGGGCCTCCTCCCCACCAGGCGCGCACCCTCACCCAGCACTCCCGGGGGTGTTGGAGGAGGAGCCCGTTGTGGGTGGGGTGCTCTGCAGCCCACTTGTCACTCTCACACAGACTGACACCCTCGCGGTTCATCTTCTGAGTGGTGCCTTGCCCCGGAGCAGGGAAGTGTTTTATTTCAAGCTCTGACTCCCGTCTGCGTCTTTCCTTCGTTCGTAAGCAACCTCGAGTTATCACAGCTGTGTGATTCACAGTTTAGTAAGCCCTCTGTCCCAGAGCGAAGTTTTCCAAGTGTTTGCTTGCTTCTGTCTCCAGAAAGGTCATTTGATTTTGCGGTAACGGCTTGTGGAGGATCAGCGAAGGGCAGGTGGCCGGCAGGAGCAGAATTTGCCGTGGACCCCTCCTGTTTCTCCCCCGGCCTTGCATGTTTACACGTCCCATGTGAAAACCACTGTATCTGGCATCGCACCCCCACGCGGGTGTCGCAGGAGCGCCCCAGATGTGGCGTGGCCTCCTGGCTACCTGCCATGCATGAGCCCCGCCTTGGATCCCGCTGTTGTGCAGCTGTCCAGATGGAGGGAGGCAGCATAGAGAGAGCTAATGTAGAGGGAAATGTTCCTCAGATGACCCTGAAGGACAGGGCGGGACCTCCTGTCTTAGGAAGATAGGCCAAAAGGAGTAGAACCTCAGTGGGAGGATTCATCTTAAAAATCCATCTCTGTCTCCTGCAGTATGGCTCACTGGTCTTTGGAAACTGTGTTTCCTATAACTTGTTATATATACAGTTAACATGATAAATGTCTCTCAGGATTGATTTTAAAGCCTTTCCTTTCCCTCCCTCACTCCCTTCCTTCCTTCCTTCCTTCTTTTTTTGAACTTCCCTCTTGGAAAAAACAAGTATTGTGACCTGTTTTATTTCCATTTCCATTTTTGCCTTGGCTGCCAGGAAGCTCAGAGCTGAAATCATTGCTTGTTTGCAGCAGTCCTCTTACCCCCAGGACAAGGTTTCTGATTCTCTTTAAAGAATCTCATTATGGGGGCGCCTGGTTGGCTCAGTGGGTTAAAGCCTCTGCCTTCGGCTCAGGTCATGATCCCAGGGTCCTGGGATCGAGCCCCTCATTGGGCTCTCTGCTCAGCAGGGAGCCTGCTTCCTCCTCTCTCTCTGCCTGCCTCTTTGTCTATTTGTGATCTCTGTCTGTCAAATAAATAAATAAAATCCTAAAAAAAAAAAAAGGATCTCATTATGTAATCGGTTTTATAAGTAGTTTTCTCAGATACTTTCTGGGAGTAGGTGGGAGATCTGTGAACCAGTACGGAAAGAGGAAGGAAAGAGGAAGGCAGTTAAGATAATGAACTCTGAAGCTCTTGGTAGTGGATCGGAGGAGCACAGGTGGAACCTGACTGTCCAGGTTGTCCTGGGAAATTCTGACACTGTATTGGACTTAGAGTTGAAGGAAAACAGCTGGAGGCCAAGGTTGTCATTCCTGGAACAGCAAGCAAACTCACAGACATTGTCAGGCCTGGTGGAAACTTAAGCAGGCAGTGATATCCAAGAAATTAGTAAGCGAAAAGAAGAAGTTCAGCACAGAGGGAACAGTATCTCCTTGTGTAAACTTTTAAAGATTCTATTTATTTATTTGACAGAGAGATAGAGAGCACAAGTAGGCATAGCAGCAGGTAGAGAGAGAGGGAGAAGCAGGCTCTCCGGTGAGCAGGGAGCCTGATGTGGGGCTCGATCCTGGATACTGGGATCATGACCTGAGCCGAAGGCAGACATTTAACTGACTGAGCCACCCAGGCGCCCCTCTTTGTGTAAACTTTTAAAAGGAAATATGTGTGTGTAAGTGTGTGAATAAATCCACAACAAAGGGTTATCTGTTTGGGGGGAATTATGAGCTGTTTTGCTTTTCTTTATATCTTATCATTTTAAAAAACCTAGTAAAAATTTAAAGAGACTTTAAAAGCAGACTGAAGAAAGACTTAGACTGTTCTGATTCTACAAAACAGTGATTTCAGCTCCGAGTTTCCTGGCAGCCAAGACAAAAAGGGAAATAAAATGGGTACGGATGAGTGCAGGGGACACATTTCCACTCAGGAGCCAAGCACACCCACCAACCGTTGGGACTTTGAACTTGACATGGAGACAGCCAGAGGTACCCTCAGCCCGCATCAGCAGAACTCAAAGTGGAAGGAGATTCCAAGTCATAACTCTCGGAGCCCTTGGTCCTCCCATAAGAGAGTGTGTGTGCAGTTTATTCATGATGGTGCATTTGCAGATGTGGAAAGCTGTGCTGTTGTTCTCTCTGTACAAAGACACATGCTTACCTAGATTTCCTCCAGGAGGAAAGCAAGAGCAGGGCTGGGTCTCTCCCTTTGCGCTGGCGTGCGGTCGCTGAAACAGGGTGGAAGAGCCGGTGTTCCGCTGGCCTCGGGCACGGGAACCTGCAGGGAAGCCTGCATTTCTCTGCCGTGACAACCTGGCAGCAGAGCCACCAGCCCCGTGAGAATCCTTCCTCCCGACTTTATGTTGTACGAGGTGGCAGTGCTGCATTTTATTTTCACAAATGACAATTCCTTCAGGGTGCGTTTGCGTCTTCCGTTTTGTCTTCGTTTCCAGGGCCTTGCATTCATGATCAAACTCCTGGGAGAGCCAGCTCCACACGACCCAGACTGTGTGTCGGTCGGGCGCCCGGTCCCCAGATGAGAAAGGACCCGTGGAGGGGGTGGGCCCTGCGGCTGCGTGTGCAGCCCTGGCCCCTGGGACGGCATCTGGAAGCCTGGCGTTTGGGGTCGGTGTCAGATGTGCTTCTGCAGAAACCTGGCGTATCACTTGCAGTCCTAGGAATGATCTTTTCCTGTTTGTGTACCCGAGTCTTCCACAAGTCCCGTCAGGAGGAAGGGGTTTCTCTCTTCAGCTTGGGGAGGAGGGGAGAGGAACCCGGAGGCCTGCAGTCCTCTTTTGCGTCAGAAGAAAGGAGCTCAGGAGTCCCTCTGTTCCCTAACTGCCTCCCAAGGACCACACTCCCTGCAGACGGACAGATGTCCTGGCCTTCAGCTGGGTCTGCACCTGGGCGGGAGCCTTAGTCGCTGCTCATGCAGGCTGGTCATGACCGTGAACGAGTGAGGGAATAAGCGCAATGTCTCATCACGGTGGCGCTTCCCGGACAGGTGCTGGCGGATGGGGTTCGTGCCTCCAGGCGGGAAGTGTCTCCAGCATTGAGGGGGAGGAGGTCCTCTCGGTGAAGTTCCTGAAGCTGGTTTTATTTGGTATTTTCCCTTTCTGGGCCGCAGGGACTCGGGCCCCATTGCAGGAGGCCAGGCTGCCCCTGGGGAAGTGACGTCCAGGCGGCCGCAGAGCTGGCGGGATATGCTCCTGGTCGTTCACACCCGTTTGGCCTCCAATTGTGCGACTGGTCAAGGGTCACTGCCTTTGGTGGCAGGAGGAAGCTTCTGGCTGCTTTAATTGCTCCCTTGGCAATTCCTTGAGGCGTGGCTTCTCTTTCCTGCTCCTGGAGGATGTGGCTGAGGCTGGGGCTATTAGCTTTGCTGTGTGCGGACGAGGGCCTCCCTGGGAATGCCGCCGGGCCACACGGGGTTGGCACAGGTGATCAGCTGCAAGGTCACCTCTGATCCCTGCCCCTCCACCCCATTCCTCTGCCTTCTGCGTCTCCTGCGCTTTACCGGCTGGGTAGCTGTGCGCACATGGCTTGTGCCTTACCTCAGGCCTCCGTTAGGAGCCTGCCTCTGGTCGTGCTGCTTCTGTCCCATTCCAGGGGTGGGCCCAGCCCCTCCAGACCAGCCCCCTCGGCTCTCCCAGACCATCCTGTCTTCCTAAAGTGGCTTCAGTCAGGCCTGCTCCCAAAGCTTCCACTGACTTTCCCCCGCCCCCTCTCGTACCCTCACTGCCAGGGCTGGTCCCAACCCCATGAATTCCTGAGGCCCTTGTCAGTGCCCGAAGGAGTGGCATTCTCTTGCGTGCTGGTGCGCGTCAGAACTGGGCGCCTAGTGGCCCCTGCTAGACGCTGTGCTCCTGGGGGCAGGGATGGGCTAATCCACGTTTACCCCTGGGTCCCAGCCCTGTTCCGGACCTGTTGCTGTGCCTTAGCCATGTCTGTTTTGATGAACCTCCTGTTGCTGTCATGTCTGCTGTGGGCGTCTGTCCAGGCAGGACCCCTTCTCTTTGGGGTGACTGAGCCCCTCTTCCTCCCTGCAGGTGTCTGGGCACACGGCGACTACTGCAGAATCAACCCCAAGACGGGGGGCATCAGCATGCTGGGCCGGAGGTGAGGGCTCTTCGGACGGCTTCTCTTCCCAGGAGCCCCCTTTCCCAAGGCATCCAGGCAGGGACAGGGGGCATCCCGTGTCGGCTCCCTGAGGGCCGGGTCTGGGCCTGATCCACATTCCTGGGCCCCAGCATGGGGCGGTGGGCCTGTGGCGAAGGTGTGTCCGTCCTCAGTAGCAACAGCCCTTCCAGAACACCTGTATGGGTGGGAAGGGGCAGGGAGGTGACAGGTGTTTCCACACAAAGGGGACTCCCTTGTTGTCTGGCTTGGAATTTAGAGAGAGAAGGGGACTGGTAGGGATAAGGAGCAAGGGGAGGGAGCCTTCATGATGGTGCCCAGTGTTGCCGTGTGGAAAGGGGGTGATGCCCCCCCCCCCGCCCCCGGGTGACGTGCCTCACTCAGGAACTGCTGTGTGTTCATGACCTTGTCTCTTTCCAGCGATGGCACACTTAACCCCAACGGAGTACGATTTGGTAGCTCGGAAATCTATAACATTGGTAAGTGTTTCACTTTCTCCTGAATTATTCTCGGGTCATCCAGGAAGGAAGGAGGGCGTGTCCCAGCGGGGAGCCCCAGAGCCCGCTTTCCAGAGAGCCCGCCTTTTGGCATTAACTCTGGCCTGTTTGCCTCAGCTGTGAGAATGGACATTTGTGAACGTGTCCTTCTTTCCAGAACATACCTTGTCCACACTGCGTGTGGCTGTAAAGCCTCAGAGGCCCATCCCTGTTCCGTTACATTTTATCTTCACAGTGAGCAACCTTGGCTTGCTTAATTATGTCCTCTCCGTATGGGTGAAGGAGAAGCACAGAGAGGTTGTGATTGCTGGAGGTCCCACAGCGCCATTCAGGACACCATATAAAGACGGTGGGCCTTGCGGCCGCACAGTAGAATCAACTGTGGGCCTTCAAAATGCTCCATGCAGGCCATGAAGTCAGCCTCCCTAGAAGGTGGTGTCCTACTGATGTCAGGCCAAGATTGTTGGTGGAGCCAGGCCGGAGAAGTCCTGTTCCTCCTGCCTTGAGCCTTTGTCCCTTCCCGCAGCGGGCTCCCCACCACAGGCACTTGCTTCCTGTTTATCTTTAAATTGGCATGTAGTGGAGCCGGGGAGGCCCGTGTTAGGCTTCCTATAATCATGTTGACCACTGCAGCTCAAGCCGCAGCTCGACTCCCCGCCGGAGACAGGTGCTCTCCTGCGTGTTCCCCTGGAGGCTCTCTTCCTGGGACGGTGGGGAGAGGCGGCCGTGCCCGTCAGGCCCAGGGGGCCGGCCTCCCCCTCCCTGCAGGTTGGCCGCGGCGGACCACTGCAAGCGCATGTCCCCTTCCCCTGTGTCTGCAGTGGAAGCCTTCGAGGAGGTGGCGGATAGCCTCTGCGTCCCCCAGTACAACAAGGACGGGGAGGAGAGGGTGCTGCTCTTCCTAAAGATGGCTTCCGGCCACTCGTTCGGGCCCGAGCTGGTGAAGAGCATCCGCAGCGCCATCCGCGTCGGCCTGTCTGCACGGCACGTGCCCAGCCTCGTCCTGGAGACCAAGGGCATCCCGGTAGGTCCTGCCCCCGGGCTGTGGGGCCAGAACGCCGGCACCTCTCCGAGAGCCCTGCACGCGGGGACTCATCTAGGAGCTTGTTCTGCTTTATATATAGTTTGTCTGTGTTGCCTGGCAACCCCATCTTTTTCCCCCCAACATCTCTCTCTTTTTCTCTCTCCTTTTTTTTTAACCTTCCTGAATTGCATTTAAAGCAACTTCTGCTAAAATACCTGTGCTCAGAGGCCAGGCAGGCCCAGCCCTGCACAGCCAGCTTTTCTCCAGTGCGATGCTGGTGTGTTCTTAAAATTATTAACGAGAAGATTAATTTTAACTTTTTAAAGAGCCGCTGGGGTGCCGTTGCTCTTACCTTTTAATCTTAAGTTTCGCCCATGGAAAGAAGAGTCGAATCTATTTAGAGGCGCGTCTCCAGAAAGCTGCCCCCTCTCCCACTCTGTTTGGATTCTGAGTGGGGGAGGAGGGGCGCCCAGACTGGATCTCAGCCTCAGCTGGGACTGCTGACACGCGGACGGCAGCCGAGAGGGGAGGCTGCCGTGTGCACGTGCACGCGCGTGTGCACAGACGAGCCAGGCTGTACGGAAGCCGGTGGAGAGTGGTTCTCTGACGGGGAGATGGGGCAGAGCATGACCGGGCCCCTGCGGGAGCACAGCTCTGATGCTGTCCTGAGCAGGGCCCAGACTTCTCCTGTCCACATGCTTCTTTTAAATATTAGTTATGCACGGGAAGGGTCCCAAGCTTGGTACTAGTCTCTCTGTCTCTCTTGGTTGGTGACTCCCGGTGACTCCGTGGACGGTGGCTCCCACGGGGGGGAAGGTACTTCTTGAGTCCGTGACACTTAAACTGCCTTCTGATGAGGGCCTAAGGCTTTCCTTCAGGGAACCAGTTCTGTCTGCTTCTGGAACATTCTGGAGCACGAGAATTTGATTTTCCCCTTGGCTCTCTTTTGTTGAAACAGGACATCTGTCCTTTGTTCCCGGAAGGGTTATTCCCCAACTGTCTGTGGTCATGAGGTTAGTGACAGGGTTTATTTGAGAGATACAGGAAATGGTGTCCCATCTTTCTATCGTCAGCATGGCTATCAGGTCGCTGTCAGCTCCCGCCCTCCGCGGGCGCTGTGTCCTCTGTCTGGTTGGGCTGGGAAGTCACTTTGAGGGTTCCCTGAGATTTTTTGAGGCCCTTATGTTTCCAGAGCCTCCTGATCTGAACTGATGGATTGGGTTGGCCCTGTGTGTCACGTGCTGGGGTGGGAGTGGCCCGGCCAAGGAGACTGGGGGGCACTGGGGGCATTGTGAGGCTGTCAGGCACGACCGCCCCGACTGAGCACATCTTTGTCCCCACTCACAGTTGAGACGCCTGTCCCATACCAATGGGAGGCAGCATGGTGTGTGTGCCCCAGGGAGGCCTGAACCATAGCTCCAGGGGCAGGGGGGTGCTCTGCCTCCCGCCACCCTCTTCACCAGGGGAAGCGGTAGTGGGATTGCATCTGAAACACGGTCTTCTTTCTTTTGTCAACTGGTGGAAGATATAAATTAATAGCTCCCCTGAGCCATTCTTGGGGCTTTTGTGTAAAGCTTCCAAGCCCATACAGCATGTGAGACTCTTGCGTTCCCGGCCGAGAGGGGCTGACACCCCAGTGACAGGCAGTCCCTGGGAAGCTAGCGCTTAGGTCCTTAATTAGTTCACACATCGCCTGAGTTTCTCAAATGAATGAATTTTAATTACATCTCAGGTTGAGAAAAAAAAATCATTCCCGTGGAGGAGAGATCAGGGCACTGCCGTTCTACTAAAGGGCTCAGTCCTTGAGTCCCCTGGGCCCCGGACACCTGCACTGCCACCAGAGGCCTGCAGGGAGCAAAGGCGGCACATGCAGGCCACAGGTTTTAGGGGGAGTTTTGCACGTTTGGAAGGAGTCTGACTGCCCCACCCCACCCCGCCGAGTGGTTCTGAGGACAGATTTGGGGACAGCTTGGCGAGGCTTGTGGACGAAGCTCGCTGGCCATGTGATCATGATGAGGTGGGAAGCCAGCCCGCTGCTGACATGCTGGTAATGGCCTGATTGTACAGTACAGAGGCCAGTGAAGTCAGTGGCGCTGACAAAAAAGAGACAGTCTGACAGCGAGGCCCTTGCTAGAGCTGTCCGTGTGTGAGCCCCGTGAGCCCCTCCTGCAGGGAGAGGCGCTGCGGCCCCCGTCACGCTCGAGGAGGCCAGTGGGGCCTAGGGAATCAGCCCACAGTCCCCAGACGTGGTGGCCCGCGTGCTCACCGTGGTGGAAGGCCCCCTCCGCGGGCACACCTGCGCGGTGGACTCCAGGCCGGGATCGTTCCATCCACAGTCTGGACTTCCCAGCCCCGGGAGCCCCGGGCTCTTCCCCGCTTGAGGCCCAGACGCTCTTCTTGTTTCCTCCACCCTGTGCAGTACACCCTCAACGGCAAGAAAGTGGAAGTGGCCGTGAAGCAGATCATCGCTGGAAAAGCCGTGGAGCACCGAGGGGCCTTCTCGAACCCCGAGGCCCTAGATTTGTACCGGGACATCCCTGAGCTGCAGGACTTCTGAGTCGGACCGGCTTGCTCGGCACCTGCCACATGCATCTGTGCTGTGACTTTCGTGGGTTCGAGACGTTACTTTGGGAAGGCAAGTGTCCGTGGGCTAGGGGAAGAGTCGTGTGCGGGCTGCAGTCGCGTCTGGTGGCTTCCCTACCTCTTCCTGGACCATGTCCTCACCTTCAGAGGCCAAAAAGGAGCATTTGGTTGTGTGTGTGGTGAGGCTTGGAGAGTGTGTGTCTTTGCACAAGTGTTCTTGCACACGCTGTGCCTCCAGGAGCTGGGGTGGCCTGTGCGTGGACTGTTGTGGCTGACAGCCTTGGTCATGGCCACGGCCACGCTTCCCTCTCTGGCAGCGGCACCCCTCTGAGGAGCCATCTTGCCTTCAGCCTCTTGCCTGTAGTCCCCTTTACTATCTTCAGGTGTAAATCTGTTTCTCCCTCTTACGTGGGTCTCCTGGCTTTGGCCGTCGTCCCTCAGGGCCTGGCCGTCCGCTGTAACACGTGGCCTGGTCCCCGGGTGGCCCACTGCTCCTGCAGGTCCTGGTGCAGCTGTGTGTCGTGCCCATCCGACTGCACCGCCGGCCAGCAGAGGCTCCCGCAGGACCACACGTGGCTTTCGTGCTTCAATGGGGTTTCCTTATTTTATGGACTTCAAGTGGTTTAAAAATATTGTAACATTTGCTATCCGGTGTGTGTGGGTGTTAGACAACTGGACATCTGCCCTGCGGGGTGGCTTTGCTCTCGGGGTGCCGGCAGGCTGCCTGGGCAGTGGGCAAGGGTCCTCCCTTGTCGCAGCTGCCTGGCCTCAGGGGACACGGCCTCGCTGCTCCTCCCCCCCGGGGGCTCTCGGGACCTCGCGTGGAAGCGGTGTTCCCAGCAGCTGTAAATCGAGTCACGGGTTCATTCGCTGGG
>PISX010034414.1:0-14020 GCA_004024625.1 Mellivora capensis
GCCTGATGCAGGGCTGGATCCCAGGACCCTGGGATCATGATCTGAGCCAAAGGCAGAGGCTTTAACCCACTGAGCCACCCAGGCGCCACACCATGTTACTTTTTCTTGCTAATATACTGCCTCAACTAATATTCTATTTAGAATTCCTTACAAATTAAAGCCCCCAAACATCTGTTTTCTTCATCCTGTCAATTTCTCACAAATTTATTGTCCCTTTATCTAAACTATATAAAAACTGCCTGCCTTGGTCACATATTTTGGTCTCAATTTTATGATTGGACCTCCATACACATATAATAAAACCTTGTGGGTTTTTTTTCCTCCTGTTCATCTGTCTCATGACAATTTAATTCTAGTCCAGCTAGAAGAACTCAAAGGAGAGAGGAAAAATTTTTCTTTCCCTACACCCACAAAACCCTCTCTGGTCTTTCACATATTGCTATTAAGAGGAACTGAGAGTGATTACCAAGAGTCATTCAATTATTTAGAATTCCTGAAAAAAAATACATGAAGCAAGCTGTTTATTAGCTACATTATATTTATCATGGCAAATTCTGGCAATATTCCTAAGTTTTCAACCGCTGTTAATTAGGGTATTATGCAACCATAAATGGAACAACTATGAGGACATGACGAACTCTTGAAAACAGTAACTTCAAAACTTGAAAATAATAATATATAAATATGTACATACCTTACAAATATCTAATTATATACATTCAAACATATAGAAAAAAAGCACTAGGTTCTGCTCAGATATATGTAAAATTATGGATGAAATTTAGCTTCTGTGATATTTTAGTGTTTTAATCCTAGTGTTCCACAGTGAAGAAAAGGAAGAAAAAGAAAATTAAGGCATTAAAGGACCCACTTAATCCATTAGTACACTGAGATAAATGCATTTGTATTTTTCAAGATAGCTATGTTTGTTTGGCAGAATGGAAAAAGTTAAGAAGTTAATTATATTGTGGGGCACCTGGGTGGCTCAGTGGGTTAAGCCTTTGCCTTCAGCTCAGGCCATGATCTCAGGGTCCTGGGATCGAGCCCTGCATCAGGCTCTCTGCTAAGGAGAGAGCCTGCTTCCCACCCCTCTCTGCCTGCTGCTCTACCTACTTGTGATTCTCTTTTTCTCTCTGTCAAATAAATAAATAAAATCTTTTTTAAAAAAAAAGTTAACTATATTGAGGCCCTCCTATGTGTCAAACAGAAAAGTGATTTAAACTTTGAACTCAAAAACTCAACTGTCCCAGGTATTTGCTAGGCTAGGGAGACATGGCACCACCAGATGTTGGAGGGACAAAAGATGGGAAAGAGGTGATGCCCCCTCCAAAATATGTTCCATTTTTAGCAACCCAGAACTATATTTGTTACTATGATTTCAAATTTCTTAACTGTTGCCACTTTGAGATAGATAAAATACCCATATTACACAAAAGCAAAGTAAGGTATTTTAATCTATAAGTAGCTTGGTCCACCTGGGACTTCAAAACCTAAGACCATTCCTCTCTCCTGGGGAGAGAGGCACATGAAGTTCAAAGTAATTATGCTAGCTAAGGTCTCAAGAGGGATATTCTCCATCTAATGTCTGGAAGCATTTCTATGAGGAAGGGCCATTTCCTTTAAGGACTGATTACCTGGCAATAAAATAAAGTAGGAAATCAAAAAAGGCATAAAAACAAGTTGTACAAGGTGGGAATACAGTGTTTGCAGATATTTAGGGCTCCATATAATTCAATTACAAAATATTCTTCAGAGACTTAGAAGGAACCCATTAAAGATTCCTCTCACTGAACTAAAAAAAAACAAAAAACAAACAAACTTAGGTGGCTTAATGGCATTGATCCTTTTTCCTGACCTCAGTGGAAATGAGAACCTTCACTTGCCCAAGATGAGGAGGATGAAAAGGGAAAAAAACATAAAGGGTAGCAACACTAACTGTCTTCAATATAAGCCAAAATGTTTCTTCATGATAAAGGAGATGTACTTGATATGATGAGATGCGTATTCCAGTTAGACTCTCATGGGTCATGTCTGAGACATTGGTCCTCTAAGCTAGTGTGATACCCAGACCTGGCATTTTCTGGAGACATGGCAGTGTAGGAATCCTGGTGCCCAGGAATGGGTTTCTTAACTGACCACCAATCAAGATAAGCCTTATAGAGATCTATAAACTCAAGAGGTTTCTGAGTGTTTTTTCATCTGTTTCCCAAGCCACTACCCTTTCTGCAAGGTGCCCTTGAAGCAGCTCTATGGAGGAGTAAGGATAGATGGACAGGTGGAAACTTATCTAGTTATACCGCCGATAACAGCAACATAGTGATACAGGAATATGTAAAGACGTAAAGATGGTCTTAAAAAAATATAACTATAGATGTAACCAGTGGCTTAAAGTCAAATAAAGTTTTCAATTCTGCTAGTTAAATTCTTATTTATGTTTCTCTTTTGGAGAGTAGCCATTTCAATTTGAGAATACTCTGTATCTTAATTTTAATTATGAGTGTACCTATATATTGCTTAATTTCCTATCAATGAAGGCAATATTTCTTTTAAAAGAACTTGTGAATTTCAGGTATTACATGAGTATCTTGGGGTGATAATGAAATAAGCCATCTTAATTAACATGTATTGTTAACTGGGGCAAGAAGATAATTAACACATTTGTATTCTCATTCGTATTCTTCTTCCTTCCTTTTACCACACAGGTGGATTTTAGTCAAGATGTATACACCTATACAATACGGCTTTGTGGTATTGTCAAGACACACACACACACACACACACACACACACACACAATAACTGCAAACATTCTAGTTTAGCCTCCTAAAAGATCATTCTGAAACTACACCAATGTCCTTCACAGTCCCACCCTTGATCAGATTCCGTGGACAGGTGTACTGGCTGCTTCAGGAGAAGCATGATCTGAGTATTTGTGACCTGTTTTTCTTTGTTGGTTTAATTCAATTTTGTCTGCCGATGAAAACCTGAGATTTTAATTACTTGATTTTCATTATATAGAAAATGCTAGCCTCTCTTGTTGAGTAAGTTATTTTAGGGCAAAAATGAAATTCAAAACTTAGGAAAGTCAGTCCACAACAAAGGAGAGGAGGAATTAGCTGGTTTGTAATGGGTACAAACTATTCCTCGTTGCAATAAAATTTTATCATTCGCTCAAAAGAAATATTAGTGAGGTTGAATTGGTTCAAAAATCTATTCCTTTGAAAATGTTGTATCTTTCAAATTATTGATGGTGTGATAAGGATATCTTTCAGAATTAGTCATACTAAGTTAACTGAGTTAGAAGGTCGAATTTCTTATGGTCAATATAGGTATTCCTGATCTTTATAAAATTAAGCTTGAGTTGAGATTTTTTATAAATGATTTTTTCCTTAGCTTGAGTTTCTAGAGGATGCATAAGACATATTCTACTGATTTTCAAAAGAAAGTTGCATCATTAGGGAGTTAGAAAATGCAAGTAGCTCAGCATTACTTCTCAGAAAGAACATTAGAAGAATTGCAATTAGCTGAACACAGAGTTGACCTCGTTAGACATACAGTGTATATGTAACTCTCTCCCTCTCCTCTATCAATCGATCTATCATCTAGGTCTTTACCATCCCTACCTTCATCTATCACCTATTTTATCTATATTTATCTACTATCATCTCTCTAACATCTATTTCTATCTACCATCTATCATCTACCATCTGCATCCATCCAACCATTCATCCATCAGTCTACCTACCTACCTATGTTTCTGTCTGTCTCAGTCCAGCTTGCTTTCCCTAGAAGCCTTCCTTATCTCCTTAAAGTAGACCATAACTTGTCAGGTGACACTAAAGAACTAATATCCCCAGCAAAATTAAACAGCTTTTTCACTATCTGATTTCTGAACAGCAGGAGGCCTAAATTCTTGTTCAGTTCTTCCTCACTTCTTTAATTGTCCTCTGGAGCATAGAAGTATTAAGACTAAGGATAGGATATAATTTACCTTTCAACAGGGGACAAGGACACATTTGAGAGTGAAAGGAGTACTACACCTTTAACAATTCAGCAGGGCGACTGGCATATACCAGGAGAGTCATGTGAAAACAGGGACTCATGATTACCATGTCCGATACCCACTTACATTTAAAATCCAACAACATTCTGCTGTCAAACAGTTTACTTTTATTCACAAATCTTATGACTTCTTTGCATGCTTATGGCATTTTCCAATTTGAAAGATTAGCTGACTTTATGTTTACTTCAGGACAGCCAGCCAATACGGCCCCTAGATTTATAAGGGCTCGCTCTGAGCTCACAGGTGTCTTGTTTGGTAATAATAAGAAATATTTATGACCTTTTCTGTCAAAAGTGGCAAGTTATTACCTGTAAATTGCCAGATGCATTGTTTAGAGTTTCCAGATGGATCAGTGTTCAGCTGCTGTTACTATAATTCCATGGTATGTGCTGTCCTATTGTTCTTGAGAAATATTCTCTTCCAGGTGGCAGTTTCTCATTCCCAAATTATAGGAACATTTCAAGGAAGTCAATGTATGGTTCATTCTAAGAGCACCATTGCGCTAAAAAGTAAGGAAAATGCCCCCAGATACCTTGGCCAATGGACCAATTTTTGCCTTAAGAACTGACTGAGCTAGGTCAAAAGTTGATGTTAAAAAAATCTGTTTTATGTCATTAGTCTTCATTGCTATAAGGCAATACAAAATTGGACACCAAAACTGAATATCATGACTATTGGCTGGTGCTTCTCATTATTTAATTCTCAACTCTAGTAGCCTCTCATCAGAGCAAACAAATCAGAAAACAGACATCACCATTTAATTTCAATTAATTTCCCACTGGCATTTATTTAGTTTAATTGTAAATAATTTCCTTAAATATTTTAAGACTGGGGTTGGGAAGAAGGAGCTGGAACCTTACGTGTTTAGGTTATATACACACAATATATATATACAATAAGTAATGAAATGGATGTGCTTTCAGAAATTCAGGGGCTTGTTTACAAGAGACATTTCACTTTCCAATATGAAGAGACTGTCATAAGAACTTTATATGAAATTTTCCTCCTTTGACGCTGTCCTTTTATTTCCAACAGATGGATTACCAAGATATTAAGATTCTGGAAGGTGCAGCTTTCAGAGATGTAACTGGAGTCATATTTTAAAAATTTGGTGACTGGAGTCGCCAAGCATCAAAATGGCAGTCATTCCCAAGGACATCGTGGAAGAGAATCTGTGGCAACGAATGACCCAACCTCCTGACTGGACAGGAGTGACATGAAGCTCAAAAAGGAACTCATGTATAGGTTTTCCCAGGGTCTTCTTAATGGTATAATGCCAAAGCTCTTTCCAAATAAGAAAGACAGTAATTAAAGGAAAACTCCAGGGGAAACGGATGACTTGGTTTATGCGAGAGAATAAACAAGACAAGTTAAGTGACACTGACAGGAACAGACGAAGAATGATAAAATTCTGCCATTAGAGGATGACCAAATAATCCCGTCAGCTGAATTCCCAAGGATCCCATCATGAGGCACAGTTATCCTGTAGCTCCCACTCTTCACAGGCCAATCTCTTTGTCTTCCATTAGGTTTCTCAGAGGCCTGATCCATGCCATCCTGATGGTCCTTATAAAAAACTTTCTAATGGGGAAATAACATGAATGAATTTGTTCTCTGTAAGTAGAAGGACATTGCATAATTCCAAGGAAGAGAAAATTCTCTCTAAAATAAATTAATAAAAAAAATTCAATTTGACTTAAAAAAATTGTATTTGACTTAAAAAATACTTGGCTTGCCTATGAAAAATGACCTGTAGAAGGTTATGTGAAATCATACCATCTTCAACAAAGTTTTGATATTGTCAGGATATTGTCAGGATGGCTGGAAAGGAAACACCCAACTTGGATTTTGTATTGGGGAAGGGGAGTGGTAAATTCACTTTCCAGATTCAGCCAATGAACCAAGGAGAGGACAGCATGTTCCACCCCTCCTCTATCTCCTCTTTGGCTGCTTTCTTGCCTTCCTTTCCCTCCTCTTCCTCTTCTTGTTCTTCTCTTACTTGTCAATGATCTTTGTCTCCTCCTTGTCTTTCTTCCCTCTTCTCTCTCTCTAGCTCTCCCTCTCTGGTTCTGCCTTTTTAGAGTACTGTTAACTGTTTTCCCAGTCAACAGTATTAGCAACTGGTAATAATATAAATGCAAGATAAATCAGAAGCCACTATTTGCACAAATACTGTATCCAGAAAATGCTATCAAAAAAGTTATGTGCGAGATTTGTTGCGAGACATATCATGCCCAGAATAATGGCTACATAGAATGTGTATGGACGTGTTTTAGGTAATACTGACATGTTATCAATACAAAGATAAATGCTTTACTTATTGTACTTACTGTCAATAACTAATGACTGGATGTTAATTATATGGGTAATGAAATGAATTCATAATCACTTTTTTTTTACAAGTGTTTCATTGGTCTTTGTAGGTCTGAAACAGCGTAATGCAATAAACTTGGAAATAAAACCATTATGTATCTGATTTCTAGACATGTATAAGAAATTACTTTTTAGAGAGAAATACTTTAAAGGCATATGACAGCCACTGTATTTTATTGCCATTATATTATCATTATAATTACAAGATTGAAAATTCACCACAAGCAAGACTTCCAAATACATCTTTCAAATGTATTTCTTAATGGTAAATAATATTAATGAATTTTGAGGTACATTAATATGTGACTCCAACCTCAATCTAGAATTTTATTTCTGTGTAATTAAAATGAGCTAATTCATAATGAATCATTTTTAAAATTTTACAGAAAAATGAATCTCTTAAAGGTTGTATCTTCAGGTTAATTAAAAATGGTTTATTCCATTTCTGAGTTAATTACTGAAACTTAGGATCCATAAATAGACATAATGGAAGAAATGCTTTTGTTGTCTATGACATTCTAAATCCATGGTGAATTCATGAAATGTCTGTCTGCCCATGGGATACACAATTAAAATCATCACGCAAAGGGCTTTTTATCCAATTAAACAGAAAATGAATTGTCTCTCCTTAATTTATTTCTTCAGGGAACAGATATTTGCTACATTTTATTCTTTGTACTATGAGGCATTATTTGTCAGAGAGTTTCCAAGTTTCATTTTTCTGCTAGCATTTTGCTGACTAAACCAATCATCTACAGTAGCAACCATCAATATAAAAGTTGAGGTAGACTTCATTTCATTCAAGCATTTAATTTCAAAGGTTGGTCCAGACTATGCTGTGCAAGAAACATTGTACCAGTGGGTGTTATTGCTCTCAGTTAAGCTAACAAAAACCTGCAATTCTATGTTCCTTCAATGCAGAAGTGGTCAGTTCCTTCTAAAGCCAAGATTGTTTCTTAAGTGCTTGGAGCTATGTCCATCTGCAAATCTGTGCTAGGACTGTAGGATAAGTAACCATAGTTGTCTGTCTGGATTTTTCCAGACCACCCCACGCTCATCTATTTAATGATTCCTTTGCCATACAAATGCCCTATTAGAAAATGGAGTGGTCTTAAGAAAGAGTGCTTTTAAGAAAGACAAATCAGGTATCACTCGCTATTATAAACCCTCCAAATGCTTCTCATTAAAATTAGAAAGAAACACTAAATCTTTTTATAGTATATTGAGACCTCATGTGATCTATGCCTGCTTCTTCCTTCAGGCTCATTGTCTGATGATCTTCTTCATGATCATTCAGCAGGCTCCAGCCACACTAGGTGTCCTTGAACTTACTGAGCATTTTCCTGGCTTAGGGTACCCTGTATTTTTCAATTGCTTCTCTCTGGTCAACTTTGGAGATTTGCTTTGTTGCTTGCTTCTTAACCGCTGAAGTCTTTGTTCAAATGTTACTTTTTCAGAATGATCTTCAGTGAATTCCTTGTTAAATATCAACCCTGTCAGTTTCCATCTCATTAGCTCTTTTAATTTTCTTTCACCAATTTTTACATATACTGCTATCTCCAATTGCCTTATGTGTTTTTTGATTACTTGTACATTGATTTCTCCATCCCCTTAAAAGAGTGTGTGGTCCATAAGGGCAAAAATTGGTTAGTATTAAATGAAAGCACAAAAAGAAAAAGAAATCCTTTCTCTTGTTTCCAGGTTCTTTAGAATTCTTGATCTTTACTCTCTTAGTGCTTTGACTTCCATGTCATTGTCAATTCTTTGGGTTCCTTTCTTGATGACCAGTTACGCTTGCTCTTGGGGCATCTGACTTTGACATCTCTCTAGTCTATAACCTCAGCACAGTGTATCCCAGGTAAGGGTAAGGGAACCCTTGGGATGTGCTTCCGTGGCCTGCCAGCCAAAACAGAATGGTCCAGTTCTTACACAGACTGGACCCAAATGGAGAGGGAGAATTGATCTTTGTAATTAATTTCATTGATCCAAAAAAGTAAATGAGGATCTATCAAACTACATTTGTTTTGGTGTGGAAAATATGTAGTTATAAAGTGTCTCCCGGGGCCAGCTTACAATGGCTTGCAAAAGCCAACTGTTAAACATTCAGGAATTTTGAGAACCACTTATTAAACTAACATGGTAAAAGTATACTGCAAACATTGGCAGATGTGACATAAAAAGACCTTGTCCTCTCAAACACAACTCATCAGCCCATTACCAAATATATATATATATATATATATATATATATATATATATATATATATATTTAAAGATTTTATTTATTTCAGAGAGATAGAGATTACAAGCAGGAGGGCGGGGAGGATAGAGGGAAAAGCAGACTCTCCACTGAGCAGGGAGCCTGAAGCGGGGCTTGAGCCTAGAACCCTGGCATCATGACCTGAACC
Source organism: Mellivora capensis (assembly GCA_004024625.1). Lineage (NCBI taxonomy): Eukaryota > Metazoa > Chordata > Mammalia > Carnivora > Mustelidae > Mellivora > Mellivora capensis. Next base: position 8,844 of record PISX010034414.1, read on the forward strand.
AAAGGCAGATGCTTAACCAACTGAGCCATTCAGGGTGTCCTATATTATTCTTTCTATGACTATCTTTATGTGACTTTTTAAATGTGTTTTAGGATTTGTATTTATTTATATGAGAGAGAGATCAAACATGAGCAGGGGAGTGGCAGAGGGAGAAGCAAAGCTCCTGCTGAGCACAGACCCTGATGCAGGTCTCCATCCAGGGACTCCAGGATCATGACCTGAGCCGAAGGCAGACACTTAACTGACTGAGCCACCCAGGAGCCCCACTTCAGGTGATTTTTGTGTTGACCAATATGAGGGCAACCTCTTTCTCTAATGATGTTGCCAAAGGGACTTCTGAATGTTGAAGACATGTCTAAAGAGGATCCTAAAATCTGACCTGTTATCCTTACAAAGTTCAGAACATCCCAAAATACCCAGGCTTCTAGGACTGATAAGGTACAGGAGGAGGGTGAGTAAATGTCCACTTTCATATGAATCATACAGGACTGCCATTGGTGTTCTGTGAGACCATGCTCTGATATAAAAAATTGAAACAGAGAAAGAGTCACACAAAGTCAGAGACAAACAATTTTAGTTAACAAATGTTGAAGCTCAAACCAGGAGGACCGCCAGTAGTTGGCTGATCTCCCAGAATCAACACACTCTTTGGCATTTTACTAAATCTGAGCTTTTGGTCCACCTGGTTAGAAACCTTCTTTGTCCAAAGTGTATTAGTATGCGATGGCAGTTGAACTGTTAGGGGAAACTGCATGGTGCCTCATAGCTATGAGAAGAGCTTGAGTTTCCCACCTCTACTGGGGAAGAGAGTTCTAAGTTTCAGGGGAGACTTCCAGCCCAGTATTCCCAGAGTGTGTAAAGAATCAAGGCCAGAAGGCTTGCCATCCTCGCCATTTCTTCTTTTCCCAAAACCAGATTGTCATAAATCCCACTTACTATTAAGGGCTGCTACTATCTCCAAACAGTAGTCCCTAATTCCCCACAGATGGGACTAAAAAAGCTGTAATCCACCCCATGGCCTCCAAACTGGCCACCTTACCATAGGTGTAATGATGACCTATCCTATCAGTGCAAATGACTTGGGCATCTGACTTGAGCAGGGGTCTCAGTTCCTCCCGGGGAAGGTATCCAGCTCCACAGTAGCATGGAAGTAGAATCTTGCTGGTGCCACATCTCCCCTTTCCCAATGACTCCAAGCACTGATATATTGCCTTCTATGTTCCTACAGGAGAATGGAACCTGTTCCATCTGAGAAGAGGCAGGTCTGCAGAAATCAAAGCTTGAGGCACTGGGATCCTGGTAACTGTTAGAGAGTTACTACAATGCTTGACCATCACTTCAAGGGCGCAGATTCCCCGCACCCCCACACACACCCATGTGTAGGGAATGTGATGGCCTGCTCATCCTTAGGCTCATTTGAGCGTTACACAGTCCTTATCACATACAAGGTGCTCAAGAAACTTGGATGAGTAGATAAACAAATGAATTTCTCCCACAAGAAATGGGAGACCCTCCTCTCTCTCTGTTTCTCTCTCTCTCCCTTTTTTCCCCCCGAGTAGATCATTAGCACTGTCTCTGATATAAAAGTGGAAATTAATCTCTTCAGTGTCCTTAGAATATGAAGATGTATCTGGTCTTTTCCCTAGAAGTCTCTTCTTAAAAATATGGGCAAATAAAATTGAATGTGCTTATCGCCTTGTACTTTAACCTGGGTAATTATGAACTGGCTCTGGGCCCACAAGAATCTTTGCTGACAAAGGCTGGAGATTCCAAAGAACCTGGGCGAGCTTAAATAGGAAGGAAGGACAATCAAATAAAGGGTATAGGAAAATCATGTAACATCTTCATCCTCAAAAGGGTTACGGCCTCAGCTATACAGGGGCAGACTCAGTTGGGATAACTGGCAGTTGGAAATTAATTTTCCCTACAACAAAGGTCAAACCAATCAGCAGAGAATAGGAAAACAGAACTAATTTCGGTCCCACCTCTATCATTTACTATGCCATGTGGAATTAAGTCAATCACATGAATGATCTGGATATCACTTGTCTCATCCATAAAACAGAGACCTTAGTGTTTGTTAAAGAGATTACAAAGGAAAAAATATTTGAAAATCACCCAGGGGCACCTGGGTGGCTCAGTCGTTAAGTGTCTGCCTTATGCTCAGGGCATGATCCCAGGGTCCTGGGATCGAGCCCCGCATCTGGCTCCCTGCTTGGTGGGAAGCCTGCTTCTCCCTCTCCCACTCCCCCTGCTTGTGTTCCCTCTCTTGCTGTGTCTCTCTCTAAGAAATACATAAAATCTTAAAAAAAAAAAAAAGAAAGAAAATCACCCAGTAATGCATTTTAAGATTTACTCCTGCATTCAACAATTACTCACTGAGTATAAAATCCTATAACATAATGCAAATGTTACTGTCTGATGTAACTTTTGTACTTACACATTTGGTGAGGCGGTCGCTAGGCTAACATCACTGCTGTTACTGAGAAGCAGAATGGAACAGTGTGACAGTCTCACCTCAAGATACACTGCGTTCCTCGCTGGCCTGTGACCTTGACTGTCAGCCACCAGTTTCATCTACAGCTCTCATTTGGCCTCAGCCTGGAGAGCAGGTGTTAGCAGGAGCTTTATAGAAGGAGCTAGTAGAAAAAGTTGTTTACTTCTTTTTCCACATTTATTGTCCTTGGGATCCTCAGTGCTGTTTTCATCATGAGTTACTATATGAATGCTTAATCTGAGGAAGGGCGCCTTGTCTACCAGCATAGACACAATGCAATGACCCATGATTTCCAATGTGAGCCGAAATGGCAGGAAAATCTGGCCACACACCGGGAAGGTCAGAGAACCCCTTGTCACAGTTTCTTTAGAGGTTCTAAAGGAAAATTCAGTAGGAGGTGGTCACCAGAGCAGATAAAATTCCAAGCCAAACTGGACCCACACATCCCCCCGGCTTCACTCTCCCTGGAAATAAATCACTTTCCATTGTACATGCGTTTGATCACCCACTTGTGTTTTGAATGCAAAATTTTAACGCATGATATTAAGAAGAACACAAAGGAAGTTTCACAAGGCTCTCAGTGCCTGCTTAGCTGGAAACTGGGCTCTGCTCTTTTTTAAAACGAACTGTGGCTATGAGAGGTTTTCATGCTGAAAAAGAAAAAAGAAGACAACTACAGTTTTAAAATCTGGATGACTTGCTTCTGTGGGTTTCAGTGTGTACATTTCAACTAGGTATGCTTATCCTTTGAGTCAAGTCAGAAACAATTAACTCCTAAACTGGCCACCTATTTTATTCATTCATTCATTCATTTAATTTTTTAAGATTTTATTTATTTGTCAGAATGAGAGAGATAGAGAGAGAGAGAGAGCACGTGTGAGCACAAGCAGGGGGAGGAACAGAGGGAGAAGCAGACTCCCTGCCGAGCAGGGAGCCCCAGGTGGGACTTTATCCCAAAACCCTGGGATCATGACCTGAGCTGAAGGCAGACACTTAACTGACTGAGCCACCAAGGCATCCTTTGTCTTCATTTTACACTAAAGTTTTTGGTGGGTCCCCTAAGGAAAATAAAATAGGCACCTCAATTGTCAATCATTAGTCTATCCTGGCAAAGGTGAAAAGACAGATTTCAACATTTCACAAAGCCTTTGTAGATGCAAACAGAAGTTCCTCACGTGTATCTTATGCACTTTGAAAGAGACAGGCATATTTGCCTTGGGAATGCTTTTATTTATTGCACCAATAACCAGCTTATTAGAAAGCTGTCACCCTTTGACAGTTGTTCTAGGGACCAGAAATAGTTCTCTGGAGGTCAGAAATGAATGTCAAAACAATGTACCAAGCCCTACTTTTGAAAGCTGCTGCATAACCTCAAAGATGGTTGAACTCCAGAGCACGCCTCAAAAATGGGCTTCACAGACACAGGTCAGTCCATTACAGAGATGAGCTAAGAGCAACAATCCTCTTTCCTGGGTGAGCTGCAGCTACCTCAAAAGAAACTCCCCAGCAAATATCATCCTCAATGGGAAAAAGCTCACAGCCTTCCTGTTGAGATCAGGAACACAACAAGAATGCCCTCTCTCACCACTCTAGTTCAACATAGTATTAGAGGTCCTAGCAACAGCAATAAGACAACAAAGAGAAATAAAAGGTATCCAAATTGGCAATGAAGTTAAACTCTCTCTCTTCACAGATGACATGATTCTTTATATGGAAAACCCAAAAGACTCCACCCCCAAACTACTAGAACTCATACAGCAATTCAGTGACGTGGCAGGATACAAAGTCAATGTACAGAAATCAGTGGCTTTCTTATACACTAACAATGAAAATACAGAAAGGGAAATTAGAGAATCGATTCCATTTACTATAGCACCAAGAAACATAAGATACCTGGGAATAAACCTAACCAAAGAGGTAAAGGATCTGTACTCGAGGAACTACAGAACACGCATGAAAGAAATTGAAGAAGACACAAAAAGATGGAAGACCATTCCATGCTCTTGGATCAGAAGAATAAACATTGTTAAAATGTCTATACTACCTTAAGCAATCTATACTTTTAATGCCATTCCGATCAAAATTCCACCGGTATTTTTCAAAGAGCTGGAGCAAATAATCCTAAAATGTGTATGGAATCAGAAGAGACCCCAAATTGCCAAGGAAATGTTGAAAAACAAAAATAAAACTGGTGGCATCACATTACCTGATTTCAAGTTTTACTACAAAGCTGTGATCACCAAGACAGCATGGTACTGGCATCAAAACAGACACATAGACCAATGGAACAGAGTAGAGAGCCCAGATAAGGACCCTCAACTCTATGGTCAAATAATCTTCAACAAAGCAGGAAAAAATATACAGTGGAAAAAAGACAGTCTCTTCAATGAATGGTGCTGGGAAAATTGGACAGCTATATGTAGAAGAATGAAACTCGACCATTCTCTTACACCATACACAAAGATAAACTCGAAATGGATGAAAGACCTCAATGTGAGACAGGAATCCATCAGAATCCTAGAGGAGAACATAGGCAGTAACCTCTTTGATATCAGCCACAGCAACTTCTTTCAAGATATGTCTCCAAAGGCAAAGGAAACAAAAGCAAAAATGAACTTTTGGGACTTCATCAAGATCAAAAGCTTCTGCACAGCAAAGGAGACAGTCAACAAAACAAAGA
>PISX010034415.1:0-14003 GCA_004024625.1 Mellivora capensis
CGGTGAGTCGTGCCAGGTGTAAAGAAGGGAGTGGGGCAGGAGTGAAATGGGCGTGACACGATGATGAGATGTTCGGCCTTTGGCTGTGTCCGTGTCCGAGTCCCGGTTGTCACCAGACACTATAGTCTTGCAATGTGTTAACCATTAGGGAACACTGGGCAGTGGGTACTCTGGACCCCGCCACATTCTTCCTTCAGGTCCCTGGAAGATGAACCCCCGCTTGCTGTCTCCCCACCTCACACTGATTAGGAACACAGATTTAACATCTTCCTAACCAACATTCTGCTACAACATCACACAACTTCTACATCATACAACATCTACAACATCTACAACATGTACTACGTCACCTACATACATCCACATACAACATCTACACACATCATCTACAACCTCCTACAAATGGGACCTACACCTACATTTCCCTTAAAACCCGGGCTTTAACTCAGAGACTTCCTTAAACACAATTATTAAAGTTATTTGAGAGTTGCTGTTTATTCAACTCTGTGCTTGGGCAGGTTTCAAAGTCCAGCCTTGAGAGATCATAGAGAAAAGTGTTGTAACCCGCTCGGAGCGCTGCACACCCTGGTTTATGACAAATTTGTCCCACGCAGTCACAGTTACCAGAGCTGATAAGCCATTCCAAGTATGGGGAAACTGTGCTAAACATTTACACACACCAGCTTTGAGGAAGAGCCACAGAGTTGTTTTGGACATCGGGTCCGCTGGCAGCTCCCTCACTGGCTAACTCGTCTCTTCTGAATGCATCCTGCCCCTCTCCCCAGGGCACTGGTCCTTGGTTTGCCATTTCAAAAATTATCATGAAGAGTAGTTGCCAGGATAGACGCATGGTGCTAAAAAGTATTGTTTTATTTATTTTTCCCAGTTGTGCAGAAAGACTCTCACTAGTGTTATTTCCCCTCAGGAAGCAAGGAAACACACGCCCCCCTCCCCTAATTTTGGGTAAACACTTACCATCATCAACAGCCTGCACGATGATTGTGTAAAAGCTGTGACTTATAAGGGGATTCTCGGTCGATTCGCTGCGTGGTGGTAACTGTTCCTGAGAGTTCATCAACGGTCACCCAACTGGCCGGGTCGTAAGCCAGTTTGTACCTTACAGAAGGAAACACATGCAACTTTTAAAATTAAAAAGTTACATCAAAAGGCAAATCGAAATGTATCACAGCAGACACAGATCCTATCACAAGTAAAATGGGAAATCGCAAGTGGAGTCGAACAGGATCTGTCCTTGGCGACTGGCTTATTTCACTGAGCACAACGCCTGCAGGCTCATCCCCGTTGCGGCGTACTGAAGACCGTCCTCGCTTTTCAGGGATGAATAACGTTCTGTCACACGTATATACCACGCTGGGCTTATCCGTTCATCCTTCGGTGGGCGCGTGGGTGGTTTTGGCATTTCAGCTATCGTGAATAACGCAGCTAGAACAGGGGCGTACGACTATCTCTCGGAGGCCCTGCTTTCACTTCTTTGGGCGTGTCCATACCCGGCAGTGGACACGATGGATCTTCGGGTGTCCTACTTTGAATTTTTTTGAGGAACTACCGTGCTGTCTCCCGCCGTGGCTGCACCAACTTATATCCCCGCCAACCGTACGCAACGGTTCCAGCCTCTCCACATCCTTGCCCACACTTGATTTCCGGTTTCTTGGTAGTCGCCATCCTAAGCGGGCGTGAGCTGGACTTTGATTTGCATTTCCCTGCTGCCTAGTGATGTTGCGCATCTCTCGTGGGCTGGTTGGAGAAGCATCTGTTCAAGCCCTATGTCCGCTTTTAGGCCAAGTTGCTGGTGTTCCTCTGGTGGTGCGTCTCAGGAGTTCTCAGTGCCTTCTGGAATTAGCCCCTTCTCACTTATAGGACTTACAAATATTTTCTCCCATCCTGTGGGCTGCTTTTGTACTCCGTAATCGTGTCTTTTCATGCACAAAATGTTTTTATTTTCATGAGGTCCAATTTGACTTTTTGTCGTTTGTTGTCTGTCTGTGGTGCCGCATCCAAGAACTCATTGCCAAGCCCAGTGTCATGACGCCGTTGCCCTGTGCTTCCTTCAAATGGTTTAATGTTTTTGGTCTTACAGTTGGATCCATTTTGAGTTCATTTTTGCATATGGTGTCAGGTGACCTGTTTGTGTATTTGGATCTTCAAGTGAGTCTCTAGCAGAAGGCATGAACCGGAATGTATAAAGTTCTGCCAGTCTCTGTCTTTTGAATAAAGAGTTTAATCCATTTATGTATGAAGTAATTCTGACAGTGAGCCCTTCATCACCCTTCTCCTTTCTTGTTAGGTGTTCTGTCTCCTTACTGGCATTTCCATTTCGTTCACACACCATTTCGGGCCTTTCTCTACATCCTCCTTTAGGTCTTTGAGCATTTTTAAGGCTGTTGTTTGAAAGCCTTCGTCTAACCGATCTGCCATCAGGTATTTTTCAGGGACGGTTTCTGATGATCTGTTGTTTTTCCGTTGAATGGGCCTCACCTCCCTGTTTTGTTGTGTGCCTTATGTTTTTTTTTTCCTTGAACACTAGACATTTGGCTCTAACGTAGGACCTCTGGGGATCAGATTCTCCCCCTTCCCAGGGTTTTTTGTTTTTCCTTATTGTTTTTATTTATTTTATTTTTGTTTGTTCATTGGACCATCACAGGATGTCTCTGTGCTGAGGATCAGCCTCTCAACTTAATGTCCTCTCAGGACTTTCCTGACCCTTTCTCTGGGCACGTGGCTACTTTCTGATTTTCCTCATACATGTGGTTGTTGTGGAATATCCAAGACTTCAATGTCTGGCCCCTAAAATAGGAAAAAGCAAACAAGGAAGAGGGGAGAATGATGGCACCTGTCCATCCAATCCCCCAAAGCCACTTCAGCTGGTGGGGGAGGGGGTCTGCCACATTGGGGGAGGGGCGAAGCCAATGGCTGCCTTCCTCTTTGCACCTCCGAGAGTGAAAGCAGCAGAGAGCGAGCAGTGCACAGATCCCTGGTATTTCAGGGACAGAGGGGGTTTGCCCACTCTGGCTCCTGCAAACCATGTTGGGCCATTCCAGGAACAGGTGCACAGCTGCCGGCCACCAGGTGAGGGTAGGGCTGCATCACTGCTATTGTGCTCAGAGCCATAATTGACCAAAATTAACTGCAATTTACCATCCAAGTGTTTCTCTGACAGCTGCAAGCTTTCAACAGACTCCCGAGTTCCAAACTATGTGCGTGAGACAGATTCTTCCAGTGCAGTGGTCTGGGTGAAGAGACAGTCCTGGTGCTTCCCACTCTGCCATCTTCCTAGGGATTATGGCAAGTCTATGGCAAAACACTGAGCAACCCAGGTGTGTGCCCTGGTGAGTAGGTGAGCACAGTGCGGGCTGTGTAGACCACGGAATATTATTCAGCCTTGAAAAGGAAGGAAGGCCTGTGCCTGCAGCACGCTACCATGTGGACGAGCCTGGAGGACGCCATGCTCAGTGAAATACAAGATCACAGAAAGACAAATACTGTACGATTCACTTCTGCAAAGTCCTTCGAGTAATCAGATCCACAGAGACAGAAATGAGCATGGTGGTTGCCAATGTCTGGGGAAGAGAAATGGGGGGGGGGTCTTGTTTCATGGGGACAGTTTCAGTTTTATAAGACCAAGAAGTTCTGAAGACGGACGGTGGTGATGACTGCGCAACGTGAATGTGCTTAAAGCCCCTGAACTATACACTTAAAAATGGCTAGAATGGTAAACTTTGTGTTAAATATATTTTACCACAATTAAAAAGAAAAAAAGAAAGAAAGAATGAAAGAAAACAAAACTTCTGTTGCCCAGAAGCCAGAGGGCTGCCCTTTGGTAAAAAGAGCCCTAGAAACATATAAATTATTTTAGCACAAGGAACCGTATAAAAGCGATGTGTGCTAAGCGCAAGGGACATGAACGCGAGCACTCCCCTGCGGGGGGGCGGGGGATCAAAGGCAGCTACAGAAGGAAGGAGGCTCTGAACATGGGCCAGTGGGCCTTCTCCTGGTGGCTTCTGGTGTTTTCGTGACTGGTGGCGTCAACCTCACCCGTCCGCCACAGGGCAGGCGTCCAACAGGAACGCCCGCGGGTACCTGGCTGGTTCCATTTAAACGACCCCCTCCCCGTTCCTCTCTTCTCACCTTATGGCCGGCCGCTCTGTCTGGATCTGCAGCATTGAAAACTCCCAGCCGAATTCCAGGCCTGGCGCCGTCGACCTCGCTGACGACAAAGCTCCGGCGGTGAAAGGCTGGCGGGTCGTTGGCGTCTGTCACCTGCTCACAGTGGCGCTGGCCGGCACCCCCCCCGGGGCCCCCAGACCCGGCCCCCCTCGCAGGAGAAGAGCAGATCCTCGTTCTCCACGGCGATGACGAGGCTTCGTGCGGGGTGCGTTTCATAATCCAAGGGCCGTGGGACCCAGAGACAGGGTTTCGTGAGCACCTGCTGCTTCCCTGGGGAGGACGCTCCCCACGGGGCCGCGTGCACCTGAGTGTGTGGCTTTGCATTTCATGTATTATTGACGCTGTCTTTGGTAATGATCAAAAGGCAGTTGCCGGCCCATTTTCAAATCACTTACAGAGTTCTGGTTTTGGGGTTTTTATTTTCCTCCCCCTCTCTGGGTTTAAAAGAGCCACCATCCATCAGAGAGTAATGAAAAATGCAACAAAAACCATAACCTAATGAAACATTCATGTGGCAACTCGGCTGCAAAAAAAGAAAAAGAAAAAAACCACAGGAGCTTAAAGAAATACAGAAATTAATGATCACAGTTGCTCAGGGTGCGAAGTGGGCAGTGACTTAAAAGGACTAAACAGCTAGGAATATCTGAGATGTTCCGTCCCAGGCATCTGGCACAGAGCTCCCCAGACCCTGGCTGTTCGCAGCGCGGTTGGGGCCCACGGGCATCGCCCAGCACCCCGATCCTCCGACAGCAGGAGCCCAGGCCCCACCCCTGACCCTCTGACCCAGGCCTGTCTTTGAACCTGATCCCCAGGTTGACTCGCCTACCCGACCCCGGAGCACCCGTCACTCCAGGGTCTCGCTGAGGGCAGTGGAGTGACCACCTTAGTCAGAACCCCTCCTCCAGCTGTGTGACTTCTTGAAAACAACCCAACCTCTCTGGGCTTTGGTTCCTTGTCGGTGAAAGGAGAAAATACTACTTTTCTATAGGGCCAGCTTGTCCTCAGGCACACCAGGTGAAGCGCCAGGAGCCCACAGGCCTTGCAGGGGCCCAGGTACACCTTGGAATGACTTTTAAATCCCGAAGGAAAAACATGAACTCTCGGGATGAGAGGAAATGTCTTAAAAATTTTTATTTGAATCTACATAAATCTATTTTGCCTACATAATTCTATATATAAATCCATTTTGCCTCAAACAGAAAAAGTTGAATGTTGAAGAACTTGGCACCATATCAAAAGTCATTTTCACTGTTGGTATTATTTTGTTGGGAGGAGCCACGAAGGCAGAAGGGCCAAGGGCCTGGGGCAGCTGGCGGTCCTGACCCAGCCTGCCGTCCTCACTGGGCGCCACTGGATACACAACACACCCCAGCTCATGTGCTTGGCACCCAGCAGGCATCCCCCAGTGCCAGCTCCCACCTCGTCCCCGGGACTCCTGCGAAGAGGGGCCCCAGCACTGCAGCTCCTGGCAGGGGCACCCCCCACTGAGGGCCTTACCTTGATCACATTTAAAATCCCATCGTTGGTCTTGGGGTGAGTCAGAATGTCAAAAATGTCCCTCTTCATTGCCATTCAGCATGTGAAATCTTACTCTCCAAGCTGACATAAGTGGCAAGTCCCCATCTCGGACCGGGAGACGTAACACACTCTGGCTTGTGCGGCCTTTGGAAGTCTGAATCCTGTACTGGGGGAGGCAACCGTCGTGCCCGCGCCGTGGAGTAGAGACACGCAATTGAAAAAGAAAGCAGGAAAGAAAACGTAAGCCCTCAGCCCAGGAACATGGAAATGTCACTTCCCTTGCTCTGGAACTTGACCTCGAGCAATCTGAAGCTCGACCCGATCCCACCCCACAAGCATCTCTTCCTTCTCCCAGTGACACGTGTCTGCAGCTTTCAAAGTCCTCTGAACTCCAGCTCGATGCACTGTTTTCCTGAGAATCTTTAACATCATAACGGACATCCTAGTTTATGCTGCTAAAAGACCTAGTTCTTCTCAAATGGAACTCTTATGGTGGCTTAGATGAAGACAATCATTTTTCTAACATATGTAGATCTGTAGTTTGTTAGTGCTCTTGGGGACAAGATAACTTCTCGTTGACACGTACATGGAAACAGGGCTTATTGTCCCCACCCTCGGTCTTGAGAGCCGAGCTTTTTACTAAGCCAGAGAAGGATTTCAAAACAAGGTTCAATATGTTTCAGTTATTCTTTATTGTTTGGCAAAGTGTTTTCATTTGAAAACATTTCAGCTTTTCTGTATAATTTTTTTAAGATTTTTTTTTTTAAAGTAAGCTCCACACCCAGCATGGAGCCCAGTGTGGGGCTCGAACTCACGACCCTGAGATCAAGACGTGAGCTGAGATTATGATTGGACACTTAAACAACTGAGCCACCGAGGCACCCCGTGGGTATACAGATTTTAAATTTTTTTTCAAATGGTACTTTTTGAAATAGTTGTTTGTAGCATTTATCAATATTCAACAAAGGCTCCAACGTGCCAGATTCTATCTTAGGTGTGTTAGTGGGATCGGCAAAACCCCATCCCCAGGGAGCAGATGAGTGTGTGTGTGTGTGTGCGCACGCGCGCACGCGCATTGGGTAGGGACTGTGGGTGGGATGTTGCGTTGGGGATTGAACTCGGTTGTTGGGAAAGGTCTCACTGCGAGAGGTCAGGAGAAGGAAGTAAAATGGATATTTTTTCTTTTAAAAAATGCGAATGAAAGAGCAAAAAACATGAACTAGGAAACCAGTCCTGAGTATCTTTAGCAATCTTGCCGATCTCAAGGGGTGCGGTGTTTCCAAATGATCCGCAACAGTGGTTTCCAGTGCTTTCTTTGAGCACGGGGATTGGCAGCATGTGAAATCCCGTGTGGAGCCCTGTATAAAAATCTTCCCTATTCCAGAACTCCAGATGTTGTGTGAAAAGCTCAGGTCTAGCTCCTCACCCCAGCAGCGAGCTTGCCCTCCAGGGGACGCCGGGCAATGTCGGCAGACATTTAGGGCTCCCATGCCTGGGAGGTGCCCTGGGCATCTAGTGGGCAGAGGTGAGGGTCAGCTGCCCAACATCCTGCAGAGCACCGGGCAGCTGACCCTGACCCCGTGACAACAAACTCCCCGTCCCCAGTCAGTAGTGGGGACCTGAGAGACCTCCCTGCAACGCGAGCACGGAGTCCCTCTCTCCCCCATGCCTCTGCGTCCCCGTCTATAAGACAGACATCATGTGCGAGTCCCAGCAATTCCAGATGAAAGTGCACATGTGAGCACTCCCAGCACAGTATTCGGCTCAAAACAGTAAGGACATGTGAGCTCGCAAGTCTGTTTCTCAATGACTCTCCATCAGGACGGGGGACGCCTCCCTCTAGTCTGAGTGATCTTGGAGAGCGGCGTGTGTCCTGGGGGCTACGGAGAACTCCCTCCCGGCTGAGCCGGGGCCTCGGAGTCAAGGATGTGGCATCTCGGGCCGCCCAGGTGCCCGAGTTCTCTCGGGTGAACGTGGGCTGGTGGTTGTTGGGCTTCTTGCACGTTCACGTGAACCGTGGCCGTGGATGTCGAGGGAGGTTCTCCCAAATCCTTCGCTCCAAGGAGCAGTGTAAACCGTGGAGCAGTCTGGGTGGGAAGGATAAGAACGGTCAAGCCCTCACATACAGCAAAGGGAGGTACTAATAAAGTAGTAATGCATTATCACAAATTCAGTAGCCAGGCCAGCCACAGAGAGTTTTCCACTATAAACGTAAATCTTAAGTCCCGGCTCTGAGATCAAGAACACATCTCATTTTTTCAAAATAATAAATTCCACAAAACCTCATAATCTAAGCATCCTGACAGCTCCATTTCTCTGCTAATAGGGTCAGTCTGGAAGCCACTTTCTTTCAGTGATGGGGTTTGGGAAATAAGGAAGTAAAGGACTTGAGAGTTTGGAGTATTTTCTTCATCCAAATCAATATCTTGAAGATAGGTTGACCTGGAAAGAATTGTTTTAACGTTTACTATCAACCAAAAGCAGCCTGATAAACCAATGGAATGATGACTCATTGCTAAATGGCACTGAGACATTCACTGGAATGGATTTAATATTTAAGTATAAAATCAAACTGTGGACATGCTATAAAAAAATAAAGAGGGATATTCGAATAGTCAGAACTTTCTCTTTTTTTTAAGATTGTATTTATTTATTTATTTATTTATTTTTAAAGATTTTATTTATTCATTTGACAGACAGAGAGAGAGCACAAGCAAGGGGGAGTGGCAGGCAGAGGCAGAGGGAAAAGCAGGGCTCCCGCCAAGCAGGGAACCTGATGCGGGGCTCGATCCCAGGACCCTGAGATCATGACCTGAGCCAAAGGCAGACACCTAACCGACTGAGCCACCCAGGAGCCCCAAGATTTTATTTATTTACTTGAGAGAGAGGGAGAGAAAGAGCCCACATAGAGGGAGGGGGAAGCAGGTCCCCTGCTGAGCAGGGAGCCCAACACGGGACTTCGTCCCAGAACCCTGGGATCATGACCTGAGCTGAAAGCAGACGCTTCACCGACTGAGCCACCCTGGCGCCCCTAAGTAGTCACGAGAATTTTCTAATCATGATTGCAAAGGCAGAAGACATAAAGGAGAGAATTGACAGAGCACACAGATTTTTAAGTGTGTGCCAAAAAGAACTATGTAGACAAAATTTAAAAAGAAATGATAAACCAGGAAAACATATTTAAAATATATATGGCAGACATAAACATTTTTAGTACTGAATGAGAAGATTAAAATCAAGAAGGAAAATGACAAGCACACAAACAGAAATGGACAAAGAAAGGAACCGTGTATGTTCTCGATACACAGAAAGGGACAAATGTGCGAGCATTTAATGATCAAAGAAGAGCCCTGCGCCAGGTGCCCTCAGATGTCGCCGGTGGGTGAGGAAAGCAGAACACTTAAATTGTGCGTGCAGGAAAAACCAGCCACTCTACTCCTCTAGATTATGACAAGTGAATAATGCTTCAGTGGACACAGACTTAGCTCAAAGATGTTCACTGAAGCATATTTCGTGAAGATAACAAAAAGTGGAAATAGCGCATAAATGTCTAACAAGAGGAGATTAGTTAAAAAACCTTAAGCACATCCATGAAATAAAATATTACATAATCGGATGCTGAAGGGGTACACAGTTAGGTTACAAACAGTCAATTTGCCTGTTTAGAAAAGATAATTCATAACTACACAAGTACAAAAAACACCCACACATTTGTAAATATTTCATATATACCCATATACATTTGCACTATGATAAAGATGAAAAATGCATATGTAATATATCTAAAATCGGAGAATATATACACATAGATAAATACATAGTGTGTGTACATGCACACACATATAAAATTCAAAGAAAAATACTGAAAGAATATAAACTAAAACGTGGATGGTACTTACCTCTAATTGGAAGTATTAAATATGCTTTCTAGTTCTCTCTTAATTTCTTGGAATTTTTCCAAATTTTCTGAAGCCTGTTTTGTGAAATAAATATTTTCCGTTATGAAAGTAGATGCACATTCTAGTGAGACTGGTTTGGATTTAAAGACTCACAGACTCTACAGCTCAGAAACTTGAGATGTCGTCTCGTTGCCATTTTCCAGGAGAGAAGTTTACTGAGCTGTCCAGGAAGGCGCCCTTCAACTCTGCCTTTCTGCCTCAGTGCATCTGACGTATCTGAGACTGGCCTTCACATATCAGCTCTTGCAACAGACACAATTTCTATCTCATTTTATTGCCAATACAAAATGACGCTTACAGACCTCCAAGCATTCTGCTCAAAACAAGAGCCTGCCTCCTTCGGGATGTGAGCAGTAACATTTCTCCCTAAAGACAAGGAGGATCAGGCACCAGTATGGAAGCAGGGGGACCAGCGAGGACCCGCGGGGAGAGGCAGCCCTGGAGCGCCGGTCTCACGCACCTGCCATGTGGTTCTCCTTCACACTGATGTTGAATTCCTTCTCAGGAAACTGGGGTGCATGATCATTCACATCACGGACCCTAATGTTGAAAACCAAGGAATTATCCAAGAGCTTTCTTGTAAAGTGATCCGCGACGTCAAAGTCAACCTGGGAAGCAGAGAGCGGAGTTAATGCTGTGGGATCGTTTACTTGATGGCACGATACAAGTTAATGTCCTCGCATGCTCTGCGTCCTCTCCTGCATGAGCTGCAGAGTTTCTGGGGGCAGAGACCTCATTGCTGCCCTTCACCACATGACCCTGGGGACTGGCACGGACGAGGCGCTCAGTAAATATTAGTTATGATCGGGTTCTAATCTCAGTTTTTCTACCCGGGTAAATGTAGCCACCTTGTTCAGGAGCCTCAGTTTCTGCTGTCGGTGCCGTCATGAGAAATACAGACACCGACCAATACTGCAGAGATGCCGTGGCGAGCAGACATCAGAGCTTCTGGGAAAAGGGAACTGAAAGTAACCAGCCCAGCTGTTGACATACCGTGGGCTCTGGAGTGGTTAGTGATGTCACTTCTGTGCTTGAAGAAGGAGGGTCCACTCGTCTCAAACATGCCATAAGAAGTCTTTCCTCTCAAAAGATCTCAAAGGCTTCTCACTTCGGTTTCTTAAGAACTTAAGGAAAAAAAAGGAGCAAATTGGGATGCCTGGGTGGCTCAGTCAGTTAGGCATCAGACTTGATTTCAGCTTGGGTCACGATCTCAGGGTCAAGGGACCCAGCCCTGTGTGGGGCTCCGTGCACAGCTGGGAGTCTGCTTGGGGTTCTCTCTTCCCCTCCTATCTCTCTGTCTCTTTGTCTCTCTCTCTCTAAAATAAATAAATAAATCTTTTTAAAAGGAGCAAATTAGACTCAAACAGAAAGAAGGAAATAGTAAAGATAAACACAAGATATCAGTAAGATTCAGAAGAGCAAAACAAAGTCAATACAACCAAAAGCTGGTTGCCTTCCCCTTCCCATATTCATTGAGATCAGTGCAAAGGTCTGCTAGTCTTTCAATTAGTCTAGAGCACTTATAGATAAGTTTGGGAAGAATTACGCCTTTGATACTCAATCTTTCAATCCGTAAATACAGTCTGTTTTTTCGTTCAACTAGGTCTTCCTTGGTTTCTTTCCTTTGTGTTTTATAGCTTTGAGTAAACAGATCCTGCACAGATTTTAGATTTATGTCTAAGCACTTCATTTGTTTTGGTGATATTATAAATAATACTGTTTTTAAAGCATTGACTTCCAATTATTTGTCACTGGTATATACAAATACAATTGATTTTTATATATTAACTTTATTTCCTGGGACCTTGCTAAAATTTATTTTCAAATGTTAAAAATAGGCAAAGGATTTGAACAGACAAATATCTTTTTCTCCGAAGATCTACAGATGGCAAATAATTCCTCATTCCTTTGGCGGCTTCTTACAAAACAAAACATCCTCTGACCGTGCAAACCAGCAATCGTGTTCCTTGATATTTATGCAAAAGCGTTGAAAACTTATGAGCACACAAAAACCCTCACACAGATGTCTAAAGTGGCTTTATGCGTAATCATCAAACACGGAGGCACCCGAGATGTCCTTCACTTGGCGAATGGATAAGCTGCCCTGTGTCCAGATGGTGGAGCGTCATTCCGCACTAACAGGGCCGGTGGGACTCTTCAGGGCACCCTGCGAAGTGAGGGAAGCCGGTCTGAGCAGGCTGTACACACGCCGTGTGATTCCAACCATGTGACATCCTGGACAAGGCAAAATAGGGAGACGGCAGAAGGATCAGGGCTGCCGAGGGCTCAGGAAAGAGGGATGGATGGACAATGGAGAGGCTTGGGGGGACTTTTAGGGCGGTGAAAATACTCCGTGTTGTACTGTAAGGGTGTATGTGGGTCATATACAATTTGTCCAAACGCATAGAGTCGGCAGCACCAGAAGTGAGCCCTAATGGGAGCGTATCGTATTGGCTCAAACGTTGTCGTAAACGTACAGCAGCGATGCACCACGTTGGTGAGAAGGGGACCTGTGGGGCCGGGCAGAGGGGGAGCAGGCGCTCGGTACTATCCACTCTCCTCTTCCATCAACCTGAAACAGCTCTAAAAAGAAAGTATTAATTTTTAAAACTCCCTAGTTATAAAATAAAAAGTGGGCAACCATATCTACGATTTATTTTTGTTTTTCTAAATAAGGAACGCCTCACAAATTTGCCTGCCATCCTTCCAAGGGGCGATGCTAATCTTCTCTGGATCGTTCCAGTTCTAGTCTACGTGCTACCGAAGTGAGCGCCATATATATATATTCAAAAAATGATTTATCTATTTATTTGAGAGAGAGAGCCAGGCGGGGAGAGGCAAAGAGAGAGGGAGAAAAGTCTCAAGCAGACGCCCCACTGAGCACAGAGCCTGCTGTAGGGCTCAATCCCAGGACCCTGAGATCACGGCCCGAGCCGAACTCAGGAGTCAGACTCTTAACCCACTGAGCCACCCAGTATATATATAACATATGTTATGTATTATATATTGGGACCCTCAGTAATTGTTACACGCTGTCACCACAATATATGTATTATATATTACATATATTATGTATATTATATCATATATTCCATGTGTTATGCATATTATATATCACACATATACATATATAATATCCACACATAATAATATATACATAACATTTGTGATGTGTTATATAACATACAAAATATATGTGGTATGCGTGTTAAAGTAAGTCTGATGCGACTTGCCGCTGAGTCTCTCTTGCTCTAGGATGAACAGTGGTTTTATTTGTAGAAAGGTGAAAAGACTGTGGGGAGTCAGCGCTGAGACCGGAGTTCAGAGCCCAGATAAAGGAGTGAGCAGGAGGGACGTCGCGCCCGGAGCTGCTCTCCAGGCGGAGGATGGTTCACTCTGGGAACGGCGCTTCCTCAGGGGCTGTCTGCTGGGGGACACGGAGCAAGCTCGGGGTTTTTTCCAGGGGAAGCAGCTTCAGTGAGGCCCAGCACCGAGCTCCTCCATAGACACCCCCCTCCCTTCCCTGTAGAAGCCCCGGAGGGAGGCATCGTCGGCGCCCCACTGCGCGCCACGGAGAGGTTCCCTGGCTGTGCACACTCAGCGCAGCCCAGATTCAAGTCCAAGTAGGTGTGGGCTTGGCTGCACCAAGTCCACAGCCACCCAGAGCCCAGAGCAGGCAGCTTGGGCTGCTGGGGGTCTCAGCCCCGCCAGCCTCAGGCAGCAGCCTGCCCCTTTCCCCCGAGCCCATGGGGTCTCCGCTGCACCAACCTCCCCGGGCCTCTTTCCTGCAGACTCGTCGGCTTCCCCTCATCAGCCTCCACCATGGTGGTCCCCACAGCTGTCCTGCAACGGTGGCCGGGGCCCCAGGCTCTCCGGGGTCAGCTGTCTCCTGTCCCCTCAAGACCACTGCACTGGTCTGTTCCGGGGAATGCAACATACATTTTAAAATTTCTGTGCAAGCAAATTGGCTTCTCGCACCCCATCTCCGCAGGCTCCTGTATAATTTATGGCCGCGCGGGCAACCCGGCTCCCGAATCACGCAGACTCCTGGCTCTGACACGGCGCCAGCTGGAAGCCTTCCACTTAAAAGTAAGCGCCACCTGTTTGTTTTGTGTTTATTATCTTATATTCCATTTATTATCCAAAGCCACATCGGAGACCGTCAGTTCTCTGGGACGCCTGGGAGGCCCAAGTGCTGTTTAATCTTCGGCAAGACGCTCAGAATTTCCGGGAACTCAGAATTGCAGCGGGGAAGGGAAAGGTCATGGATGTCGTCTGCACGTGGAAAGGGTTTTCAGCCCTTTGTTACAGACTTAAGATTTACATCCCGGGATGACACAC
>PISX010034416.1:0-14011 GCA_004024625.1 Mellivora capensis
AAAAAAGCACATGAAAGTAGATGAAGTTTGTCAGGAATTGATGCCTTCATTTTCTTCAGTGGAGCTATTCTGAAGGTTCTCCCCTTTCCTCTTACAGCCCTCTGCCTGGGAGTCCATAGCACTATTTTTCTGTCACCAAACTTGTTTTCTTGGATTTGTAGAAAGCAGTACATCTGAAGCAGACCTGTAGCCTCACAGAGCTCTCTCTCTCTCTCCTATTGTTGCTCTGAAATGCTCAAATCCATGGCAGCTTGCTTCTGGAGATTTTCTAGCTGTATACCCCTACCCCTCATTCATTGGGGTCTGCTCTCTTGCTACTTCTACTGCAACTGTCCTTCACCATTTTGGTTCTGTTCTTCAAAGTAGTGAGAAGCCTGTATAACTTAGAAGGGACAACTGCCTTCATCTTCCCCAAATCTATAGCCACTCTTTTACATGGTTATCTATTTTCAGATTCACTTAACATTAAAGTGATTGTCAAATATATGCATGTGTTTAAATTATTTCATTTTGGAATTTCTTCTAGTCTTATTTTTAATAAGTAATTTATTCTTATACATATTAATTTTTGTTTTTTAAAATTTATTATCATCATGGATTTTCTTTGCTTTTCGTTTTTTATATTTAAGTCTTTTGATTTTAGAGTTGTCAATTACATTTCATTTATTTTATTTTAAAAGGTAGAGTAGATCAACTGATTTAGTTAATACAATCTTCTCTGCTAGGTTTAAAAAAAAAGAGGGAGGGAAGATCCCAGGACAAAGAAGGTTATGCTCTTAGGCAATCTTCCCTGTCATCCTGAGTCAGGAGGCAGATGCTCCATGATACAGGGAAAGGAGGTGTTACATTCGGGTCATCTTACCTTTCCAAATTGAGCATTAGATACTCTGCATTTCAGGCCAGGGAAAAGACAGGTGGGGTTCTAGTATTTCCAGTGTACCACCCAAGGGAGAGCCTCCTCCAGAGTAGGACCTCAATGGCAGAAAGAACCCAGTCTCTTGGCCACACTTGCCAGGACCTTCCCCTTGAAAACAGGCAGCTGGAGTCAAGGATGAGAAAGACTGTCATCCTGCCTCTCCCAAGAGGATGCTGTAACCCTTGAACTGGGAGACAAAGAGCTCTGTGTCCTTGGCGGCAGCCATCTGGATTGGGCTTTGTTTCATATTGAGCTGGGGATGGGGAAAGGAGGAAGAAAGCTGTGGTTCAAGTGTCACAGACTCCTACCATTCTTTTTTTAAAAGATTTATTTAACAGAGAGAGAGAGATCACAACTAGGCAGAGAGGCAGGCGGAGAGGGGGAAGCAGGCTCCCCGCTGAGCAGAGAGTCCAATGCGGGAATTGATCCCAGGACCCTGAGATCATGACCTGAGCCAAAGGCAGTGGCTTAATCCATTGAGCCACCCAGGTGCCCGACTCCTACTAAGTAGGTTCTTACTAAGTAGGTTTCCTTGAGTACATTTTTCTTCATTTGCTGTATGTACACAGGACCATTTGTGGACCCTCTCATTTTTAAAAGTCATCTTCACCACTTTCACTGGACAGTTGGTCAAGAGACCCATGATGGAAATGATAGTCCTAGCTGGTAGTTTTGTGATCATTTGTTATTCAGTAAATGAAAGTGGATACAAATGCAATGAGTAGAGATATTAAAAACTGACAAAAGGAAATGATTAGAGATCTATGAAAAGTTTGGCATTTACAAAGTCTGAAATCTTTGTCCATTTCTGCTTTCTCATATATCTTCTGCTTCTTATTTCATGAGCTTTGTTTCATTTTTTTTTTTTTTACCATATGCTGGTTTTTATTCTTGGCAAATCTAACTGCAGTGATTTCCTTATACCAAGAATGACTGTACCCTCCTTTAGAGCAGCTCAGCATTTGTGTCTTCCAGGAGGCTGGAGCCCTATCAGTCACAGACCACCTCAAACCACATTCATAGCTTGATGTTGGGTGACAGATCCCTAGCTAGTCAGACTACAAGGGCACATCAGCCTGTTCCTTTGCTGTCTCCTTTCCACTCCTTCCCTGCAGGCTGAGTTTGAGGAGAACAGTGTGTTTTATCTTGTTAGGCTCCTTGGGGTCCCAGAGTAATACATGCAGAATTCCCCATAAATTTGTTGTGATGGTTAATTTTGTATATTGACTTGGTTTATCTCATTGTGTCCATATATTTTGTTCAGCATTATTTCCAGATATTTCTGTGAAAGAGTGTTTTTTAGATGTGATTAATACTTGAAACAATGGACTTGGAGTAAAACACAAGTATTTCCATAATGTGGGTGGGCCTCATTTCATCAAAGGCCTAACTAGAACAAAAGACTAACTGCCCTAGAGGAAGGTTATTATCCCAGCAGACCACTCCAAACTTGAACTGCAATATTTTCTCTTCCTAGGTCTCCAGCCTAAGAACACTTGGACTTTGTGTTAAAATACCTGTGGGATTTTAACTTATGGAGGTGACTGTGTGATGACACAAAGATGCAAGTGGCATTAAGGTATTTTTGTTATTTGCATTTCCCCAGAAGAGGGGGCATGCCACTTCACACAGGTGCTGAAATACCAATGTGGTCAGGAAACAGAAGTGGTAGTGGGGTGAAAGCATAGCCCAGAGCCTTTACAGGGGTTTCCATGGACAAAGAAAGGCAGAGCAGGGGAAACAGTCTAGGACTGGCCAGTTTGAATAATGTCAAACATCTTTATATATAAGGGTGGCATTTAGTTGTCTGACTCCTACCTTTGCTAAGATTTAGAATGAGAGAACTATTGGCTTTAGTTTGTGAGAGTGAGATTAAGGAAGTATTGAAGGTAGGGCCTTAGGATTGGTTGGTTTGGATATAAAAGTTATGTTACCAGCTGATTATTATCTCCATGAATAGAGCAGCTTCTCCTTGCTTCCTTACCTTCTCCCTATCTTCAGTAAGATGTCTAGTCACCATAAAAAATAGAAAATGAAAAACATGATTAATATAGCCTTGAATTGCAATATTAGCTCTTCCAGGGTCTGAGCCTGCCAGCTGAACCTGCAGGTTTTGGATTGCTACTCTCTATAATCATGAGCCAATTCCTTAAAATAAAACACACTCTCTCTCTCTCTCCCTCTCTCTCCCTGTAGATATATAGATATAGGCATAGGTATAGATGCTATATGTTTACATGTGGACATCCGATTCGTTCTCTGGAGAACTCTGACTAATGCAGCTACCTTCCTGTGGCCTTTGCAGATGTCTGTTGAAGGCCAGGAATATCCTTGCAGCAAAAACAACTTTGGGAATCATATATTCTGATTTTATTTCAAGTGCAGACTTTCTCAGCATTTGGCCTTCTACATCCTGCTCTCTTTCTTCCTCTTCAATACCTTTATGTAGACCTTTTTAAAGTTTTTTTTTAAAGATTTTTTTATTGTTGCTGTTTGTTTTGTCTTGTGTGTGTTTATTGAAATTCTGGTTACTGAAAGTACAGTGTAATATTAGTTTCAGATGTACAGTAGATTCAACACTCCAATACAACACCCTGTGGTCATCAAACAAATGCCCTCTTTAAACCATCAACTATTGAACCCATGACCTACCTGTCCTCTGGTACCATTCTATAATGGTTTGCTTGTTCTCTATAATTTTGTTTGCTCTTTATAATTGAGAGTTGGCTTTAAGGTTTGCCCTTCTATACAAGTTTTTAAAATTAATTAATTATTTTTTTGCTTAATCTCTATGCCTAATGTGTTTCTCAATCTCACAACCCCAGGATAAAAATGTTGTATACTCCACTAACTGAGCCAGCCAGGTGCCCCATGGAGATTATTTTAATGAATGCTTTTCTTTTTTTTTTTTTAAGCATCAGAGTGGAATCTAGTAATTTCGACCCACCCGCCCATAGCAGATACCTCCTGTCTGTCCCTAAAGACACAGTCTCTACCCATCCCACCCCTTCTGTGGTGTGGAAGTGGGAGATAGAAAGCCCTGACAGTTATCTATGCTCTCTGGCTGGGTGAGTTCAGCCTGTGGGGAGCCCCAGCTGAAGATCTGAGGAAGGGATTAGAGTGATCCCTTTTATTTCCATGAAAACCCTATTTGTAAGGCTTCCTCAGTCAGTTGTGTCCCTCAGCTGCTAATCTCTACTTCTCATTTTCCTTCCCCTGTCCATTAGGATTAGCAGTGGTGGGGGAGGTTGGGACAGTGAGGAAGGGGGTGAAAAGGGCATGGGAGGAATGACAAAAGCTCTGTTGCTGCTGCTTATGCCAGGCTCCTGCACCAGGTTCCACTTCTCCATATCCCCCAATCATATCTCGCTAATTAGTTCTTTGGTAAAGAAATTGCACAAATGGTCCTACCATAAGGTTGCCAGCTCCAAAGTCGATACTTCTGTTATGTCCACAGAAAGCACCAATTTCACACCTCTTTGATCTGTTTTTACCCTATTATTTACCCTATCTATGTTCAATCTAATTCAACCATTATATTTTTCATATGCAATATTTTGACTTGGTTCTTTCCTGTAGTTTTCCTGGGTCTTATTGCTAATGATATTTTCCTATATCCAGAAGGATAGATTTATTCTGTTTATTAATTTTCTGGGGTCCATCTACTCCAATAATTCTATTTCAAATTATATTTAACGTTCATTCAGTTGTATTTCTTACGTGGTCATCATACATCACAGGCATATAGTAATTCTTGCATGTGAGCTCCTACTCCCCATAGCTTAGCAGCTACTCTGTCACTGGTACTGTGCTCTTGAGAAGGACAGAAGTCTTTCTCTGATGAATTCAGAGAGAAGGGAGGGTGAGCCCAGAGCAGATGGACTCAGGCACCACAAAGCCAGTCTTAAACTCTCCTCCTTACTGCCACCTGCCACGCATCTCCTCTGGCAAGTGACTCAACCTTAATGGTCTTAGAAGAAATTACAGAGGAAAGACAAAGTCTCTTCAGGTAGTACTCGCCCTGCAAGAGGGGGTTGAATGGGTGCACAGGGGTACATTCTCAAGATGACTGTTTCGACCTACACTCTAGTTGATATGGCCACCCTGCAACATACTGGCACCTGAAAAATATTAGGCAGCATTTGTCACAGAGAGCAGAGTAGTTGGAAAGACTTCTTCAAACCCATCCTCTTGTCACCCTATCCTCTTTCCCCAACTACAGGCCACTACAGGATTTCCTTTAGCTCCACCATTTTTCCTCAATGAATCTACATTTCTTCTAACCTCCTCTGCTCACCCATTTCTCTGGGGATGTGAGCCAGCATCCCATGGTCAGCTCCTGATGGCAGGCCTGGTGAAAACCACTGCAGGGCACTCTCAGCCTGTCCCCCAGATGCAGACTCACAGGCCCTGCAGACCTCCTCTGCACCCTGACATCAGTCTTGTTACTTAGGATCTTTTCTTGCCACTGACCAGGGCTACATTTGGGACAGTCAGTCCACACCTCTCATTATACTTTGCACAAGTAGCCAGAGAAAGGGAAACACACAGGGCCTTGTGGTGCCTTCCGCATTAGAGGGAAGACCTCTGAGCTCCTTGAGGAGATCTGGATTGGAATTTGTGTTCTACTATTTACTACCCACATGACTTCAGACAAGTTAATTGACCATGCTAAGCCTCAGGTTCAGATCTGTAAAAAGACATCAAGCCTGGATAATAATATGGAGCACTGAAGCTTGCCGTGGGTAACAGGGTAACAGGCTGAGGTGGAGCTGTGCTCTGGCAGATCTGCAGAGTAGACAGGAAATGAATTTGTATCTGTAAGTTAAGGGGTTCCAACACTTCATGGAGGAACGAGTAGTCACACCACTCCATGGTTCACACAGAAATATACCTATTGAAAGACAAAACAGAAGTGTCTGAGAGAAATCCAATACAGAGCTGGGGAACATGGCTTTTCCAGGGGCAGCAGGTGGCTAGTGCTCCAAATCTGAACTAAGTGCTGACTCCTACCTCAGGGCTCAGCAACCCGGGCATGGAGCCCCATAACTATGTCTACTTGCAGGGAGGGGATTTTTTTTTTTTTTTTGCTCACTTCTAGATACTGCTGAGCTGGGAAGGAAGCATCCGCATGAGTAGCAGAGGGCTTACCCCAGTAAGATGTTGGTGATCATGTGCATGTGACTTAACTTGTTCTCACTGGCTGGTGAGAGTCTAGTTGAGGGAGAAGAGTGGAAGGAATATGCACAGAATACCTGATGGCACATTGAATCAGCGGGTCTGCAATGATTGGGGGATGTTTCCTGATCAGCAAGAATTCAGGTTGTTGACCTGTGCTTGTGAGACTCTGCTGAGCTTTCTGCTAAGTAGTTAATAAGTTTCTGTGACCCAGGTATGTTTGTAGGGGGCAGCTCAGGACATGGCTTTGGGCTCAGTGCTGACCCAGCAAGTCCAGGGTCAACCAAACAAGTTATGTCAGATTCCCGGAGGTGTAGGACTGGGCCTTGAGAGAATGGGGAAAGACAGAGCTGTGGGTACAAGGGGAATAGACTGAGGACTAAATTCTGAAGGTTTGAGTAGAGCTCTGAAGGGAAGCTGACCTGAGAACTTATACCTTAACCTGTGGCCAGGGCCCTTCACAATCTACTTCAAAGGAGCAGAGACTCTCAGTGCTGGAATGAAACAGTGGAGCACATCAAACTATACACCTTCATTTAGGAGAGAAGACTTGGCTTCCTTCTAATACGTAAGAGGGGGAATATTGGATGATATGGTCATTCTTTTTTTTTAAAGATTTTATTTATTGGAGAGACAAGAAGCTGGGAACTAAGAGGAGGCATCATTTCAACCTCTACCCTAAAGTGAGCTGATTACCTACCAAAGAACTCTGATCACCCATGAAATCAGACTGAGATTAGAATTATACACTTCTGGATCTCTACGGGGGCAGAAGATGTCAGTGGGCAGTGGGAACATCAGACTGATGTTGGAAGATAAACAAAAGGGGGAGGGAGCCACCAGAAGTGACACATTGGAAAGTAATACCCAAATACGTGAGTGCCCTGTGACTGGGGACCAGCATTAACTTGGAGTCTGGTTGAAAGCACTCAAAAAGAGCAAAGGATTGTGGGGGGAGATTGTGGGAATCAGGGCGGTTGGGGACAGGGGCTTAAGTCCCCAGACCCAGGACAACCACCCATTGTGCTGAGCCAGAGAGAGTGCTGCAAAGAAACCAGGTCATGGTCCCTGAGCCACGAGCACGCCTGAGAGCGCCTGGGTGGTGGCTCCCGTGAGGGGCTGGGGGCCTTGCAAGCCAGCAGAACCACAGCCTTTTGCACTCCCCATGCATGCACCACGCCATGGTATCAGAGTCTAAGTCATGCCCCAAACCTCCTCCTGAGAGAGGTGCCTGTAGGCTCCAGCCAGCAAAACAACAACCTTGTGCACTCTCCATGTGCACAGGCCATGCAACCAGAGTCTGAGACGTGCCCCACACCCTGCCCTAAGTGAGGTGTGTGTAGGCGCCACCCTGGCACTCTCAGACCCAGAAAGTCTGAGCACTCTCAGCCCAGGCCAGTGGGAAAATCTCAGTGTGCTATTGCTGCTTGGGACCTCTCTGGCGGTCTGGAGCTGCGCAGACAGCTTTTGGGTAAAAGCAGGTTTGGGTACAAGCAGGAGTTCCTGTGTCCCCAGGGACTGCGACTGGGAATGTGCTCTGCCAGCGGCCAAGAGGGAATTTATGTGCTCTGGAGCACCCAGAGGGCAACAGATTGAGGTTTCTCTCTGAGAGGGAGGTCTGGGTGCAGTTTGCTTTCCTCTAAACCTCCAAAAACGATCAAAAGCTGTCAAGACGAGAGAAAACAAATGAACAAACAAACAAAAAACCTCCAGAGAACAAAAGCCTGAAAAGCCAGTTCCCTCAGAGCCCACCCCATTGATGGTGGCAGGAGGACTTAACTCAGGGAACACTGCCTGGAAAACCCACGAAGCAGGCGCCTCCCCCAGGAAGCCAACCAAAAAAAAAAAAAAAAAAAAAAAGGAGAACCACCACCACTACTTCATAGATACAACTTTTATTTTTAATTCTTTCCCACTGTTCTGGTTCATTTTTTTATAGATAATTTTTTAACCTATTTACCATCACAGTGAGATGTCCAGTACAAATTCCATAATAAGCTTTTAACCTGAAATTTTTGATACATGTACCTATTTTTCTTTTGCTTTTCTATTTTTTAATTTTTTAAATTTTAGTTTAGTTTATTCTTTTTTTGTTTTTACTTTTTAATATTCATATAGAGTTAAACTTCAAGGTAATCACCTTTCCTCAATCAATGCTACCCCTACAGGTAAACCAATTTTTAATCCCTCTTTATCTTAGGAAAGTTGAGTCCTTTAACAAAGATATCAAGATACATCCAGGAAGAATCAAAACAACCTTCCTCGCCCACATTGAGAATTTATAACCACTCTCCCTTCTTTTTCTTCCTCCAGTGTTTCTCTGTATTTGTGTTTGTCCTGGTAGTATATAAATCTTATACTTGGGGTTCTTTTTTTGTTTTGCATATATATACATATATATATATATATATATGTATATATATATATTTCTCTTTTCATCTACTTTTATCAGTCTTTTTGTTTGCCTGTTTTTGTTTGTATATTTCATAAATCTTACGTTGAGGCCCATTTGGGCTGGGCCTTCTCTTTTATTTTTCTTTTTTTCCTCTCTCTCTCTCTCTCTCTCGCTCTCGCTCTCTTTTTCTTTTTTCTGTCTTTCTTTTTTCTTTCATTTGGGTGGGGACACTTGATTACTCAGAAGCATTCCAGGGTGCACCTTGCCTGCACCACAATAAATACATTCAGCTACACATCCGTTCAGCCATCTCTCAACAAAATGACTAGGAGGAGGAATGCTCAACAGAAGAAAAATTCAGATACTGGGCCTTCTGCATCAGAGCTATTGGATATGGACATAGTATGTCAGAAAGGGAATTCAGGCTAACAATTATCCAGGAAATAGCTAGGTTGGAAAAAGCCTTTGGTGACAAAATGGAATTAATTAGGGCAGAAGTGAAAGCCACCAGGGATGATGTTCACAATGTTCTCAATGAGTTCCTATCTAATATAAATTCTCTGAAAGCTAGGGTAACTGAGACAGAAGATAGAATTAGTGATCTGGAGGACAAACACATAGAGAAAAAGGATCAGGAGGAAGCCTGGAACAAACAGTTTAGAAGCCATGAAGACAGAATTAGGGAAATAAATGCCCCCATGAAACGTTCCAATGTCAGAAACAATGGACTCCCTAAGGGGGTGGAGAAAGAAAGAAGACTAGAAGATATAGTTGAACAAATTCTCCATGAAAAATTTCCCAATATCGTGAATGGAACCAGCTTTCATGTACTAGAGGGCAGAAAGGTTTACCCCCAAGATCAGAGAATCAAAAAGACTTCGAGACACCTGATAGTGAAAATGATGAATCATAATTGTAGACAGGAGCTCCTAAAAGCAGCGAGAGCAAAGAACTTCCTTATGTACAGAGGAAAGCCCATGAGAATAACGAGAGACCTTCCACAGAAACCTGAAAGCCAGAAAGGGCTGGCAAGACATATTAAGGGAAATAAATGAGAAGAACATGCAGCCACAAATACTTTATTGAGCAAGGCTGACATTCAAAATGGATGGAGAGATAAAGACTTTCCAAAACCGGCAAGCATTAAAAGAGTATGCAACCACCAAGCCGACACTGTAGGAAATATTAAGGGGGTTTATATAAAAGAGGAAAAATCCCAAGAATATCATTGAACAGAAATATATGGAGACAATCTATAGAAACAAAGACTTTACAGGTAACACGATGTAAATAAAAATGTATCTCTCAATAATCACTCTCAATGTGAATGGCCTACATGTGCCCATAAAACGATAAAGGGTGGCATATTGGATATAATGACAGGACCCATCAATATGTTGTCTACAAGAGACCTATTTTTAACCTAAGGATACATCCAGACTGAAAGCGAAGGGATGGATAAGCATCTTTCATGGCAATGGGCCTCAAAAAAAGGCCACGGTAGTGATTTTCATATCAGATAAATTAGATTTTAAACTAAAGACTGTAGTCAGAGATACAGAAGGATGCTACATAATTCTTAAAGGGACAATCCACCAAGAAGATCTAACAATTGTAAATATTTATGACCCCAATATGGGAGCAGCCAATTACATAAGAAAAGTGTTAATCAATATAATGACTCATGCTGATATGAATATATTAATAGTAGGACATCTTAACATGCCACTCTCAGTAACAAACAGATCATCCAAGCAGAAAATCAATAAAGAAACAAGAGCATAGAAAGACAGATTGGACCAGATGGACCTCATAGATATATACAGAACATTCCACCCTCAAACAACAGAATACTCATTCTTCTAGAGTGCACATGGAACCTTCTCCAGAATAGACCACATCCTGGGTCACAAATCAGGTCTCAACTGATACGAAAAGACTGAGATTATTCCCTGCATATTCTCAGATCACAATGCTTTGAAACTAGAGCTCAACCACAAGGAAAAGTTTGGAAGGAATTCAAACACCTGGAAGTGGAAGACCACCTTGCTAAAGAATGTTTGGATCAACCAGGAAATCAAAGAAGAACTTAAACAATGTATGGAAACCAATGAGAATGAAGACACTTCGGCCCAAAACGTATGGGATACAGCAAAGGCAGTCCTAAGGGGGAAATACATAGCGATCCAAGCCTCCCTCAAAAAAATGGAAAAATCCAGAATATACCAGCTGTATCTTCATTTTAAAGAACTGGGGAGTCAACAACAAATTAAGCCAACTCCCCGCACAAGAAGGGAAATAATCAAGACTAGAGCAGAGATCAATGAGATAGAAACTAGAGATACAGTAGAACATATCAATGAAACTAGAAGCTGGTTTTTTGAAAGAATCAATAAGATCGATAAACCACTGACCAGACTAATCCAAAAGAAAAGAGAGAAAGCTCAAATTAATAAAATTATGAATGAAAAGGGAGAGATCACAACTAACTCCAAGGAAATAGAACCAATTGTCAGAAATTATTATCAACAGGGACGCCTGGGTGGCTCAGCTGGTTAAGTGGCTGCCTTCGGCTCAGATCATGATCCTGGAGTCCAGGGATTGAGTCCCCCATCGGGCTCCTTGCTCGGCAGGGAGCCTGCTTCTCCTTCTGCCTCTGCCTGCCACTCTGTCTGCCTGTGCTTGCTCTCTCTCTCTCTCTGACAAATAAATAAATTTAAAAAAATTTAAAAAAAGTTATTATCAACAGTTATATGCCAATAAGTTAGGCAACCTAGATGAAATGGATGCATTCCTAGAAAAATATAAACTCCCAATACTGAACCAGGAAGAAACTGACAACCTGAATAGTCCAATAACTATTAACGAGATTGAAGCAGTGATAAAAAACCTCCCAAAAAACAAGAGCCCAGGACCTGATGGATTACCTGGGGAATTCTACCAAACTTTCAAAGAAGAAATAACACCTATGCTCCTGGAGCTGTTTCAAGAAATTGAAGCAGAAGGAAAACTTCCAGACTGGTATTATGAAGCCAGCATTACCCTGATCCCCAAACCAGGCAAAGACCACACCATAAAGAATTTCAGAAAAATATCACTGATGAATAGGGATGCTAAGATTCTCAACAAGATGCTAGTAAACAGTATCCAACAGCACATTAAAAAGATTACCCATCAGGCTCTGTTTCAACCTGCCCCCTAACGTGAGCTGATTACCTACCAAGGAACTCTGATCACTCATGAAATCAGCCTGAGATCAAAATTCTACTCGTCAGGATCTCTACGGGGGCAGAAGACTCCAGTGGGCAGGTAAAGCAGAGCAGGAACACCGGACTGGTATCAGAAGATAAACAAAAGGGGGAGGGAGCCACCAGAGGAGATGCACTGGGAAGTAATACCCCAATACGAGAGTCCCCTAAGACTGGGGACCAGCATTAACTTGAAGACCGATAAAAAGCACTCAAAAAGAGAAAAGATCGCAGGGTGAAATTGTGGGAATTGGAACTGTTAGGGACAGGGGCTTAAGTACCCCACGGAGGGCAGACACCCCTGACGCTGAGCCAGAGAGAGTGCAGCGCAGAAACCAGGTCCTGGTCGCTGAGCTGCGAGGAGACCTCCTAAGGGCGCTTGGCGTGTGGCAGGGGCTGGGACCCTCCCGGAGCAGAAATAGACTTTTGCAGTCCCCACGTGTGTGCCGCGCCGCGCTAGCAGAGCCTGAGACGCGCTCCACCCCCTCCCCTGAGAGAGGCGCTCGGGCACCAGCGGGGACTCTAGGACCCAGAATGTCTGATCACTCCCAGCTCGGGCCAGCAGGAAAATCTCTGTGTGCCTTCCCCGCTTGGAACCTCTCTGGCGGTCTGGAGCTGCCCAGACAGCTGCCGCTTGTGGTTTTGAGTACAAACAGGACGCACAGGTGTCCCCAGAGATCACGGCTGGGAACCTGCTCTGCAGCACCCAGAGGGGAACGGACTGGGGCTTCTCTCTGGGAGGGAGGTCTGGGTGCAGTTTGCTTCCTCTAAACCTCCAAGAACCATCGGGAGCTGCCAAGGGGAGAGAAAACAAATGAACAGACATAAAAACCTCCAGAGAACAAAAGCCTAAAGGCCCGGTTTCCTCAGAGCTCACCCCCTGGAGGGGGCCGGGAGGACTTAACTCAGGAAACACCGCATGAAATCCCACGCGGCAGGCCCTTCCCCCAGAAAGCCAACCAGCCGAGAAGACAACAATGACTACTACTTCATAGATACGTTTAATTCTTAATTCGTTCCCACTATTCTGGTTCATTAAAACATTTTTTTTAAAATTTTTTGTTATATAGATTTTTTTAGCCTATTTACCATCACAGTGAGATGTCCAGTACATCAAATTCCATAATAACCTTCTAACCTGAACTTTTTGATACATATACCCATGTTTTTCTTTTGCTTTTCTATTTTTTATATATTTTTTTAAAATTTCACTTTAGTATAGATCATTCTTTTCTTTACTTTTATTTGCTAATACTCATATAGAGTTAAAATTCAAGGTAATCCCATTTCCCCAATCAATGCTACCCCTATAGGTAAACCAATTTTTAATCCCCTGATATCTTAGGAAAGTTGTATCCCTTAAAAAAGATATCAAGATACATCCAGGAAGAAGCAAAATAAACTTCCTCGCCCACACTGAGAATTTACAACCACTCTCCCGTCTTTTTCTCCTACCAGTATTTTTGTATACTTGTGTTTGTCCTGGTAGTCTATAAATCTTATACTCAGGGTTCTTTTTGACGAGGTTCTTTTTTTTTGTCTGTTTGTTTCTTTGTTTTGCTTCTAAATATATATGTACATTTTTTTCTTCTCTTGTCATATACTTTTATCAGTCTTTTTTGTTTGTCTGTATTTGTTTGTGTAAGGTAAGGGCCCCAAGGTAAGGTCACAAACCTTACCTTGGGGCCCATTTGGGCTGAGCCTTCTCTTTTATCCTTCTTTCTTTTTCCTCTCTCTCTCTCTCTTTTTCTGCTTTCTCTCTTTCTTTTTTTCTTCCATTTGGGTGGGGAATCTTGATTGCTCAGAAGCATTCCAGGGTGCACCTTCACTGCACCA
This sequence comes from Mellivora capensis, assembly GCA_004024625.1. Classification (NCBI taxonomy): domain Eukaryota; kingdom Metazoa; phylum Chordata; class Mammalia; order Carnivora; family Mustelidae; genus Mellivora; species Mellivora capensis. The sequence goes on from PISX010034416.1 coordinate 13,574, forward strand.
AGGTCGATATATCCAGCTACAACCATTCAGCCAACTCTCACCAAAAGGACTAGGAGGAGGAATGCCCAACAGAAGAAAAATTCAGAGGATGGGCCCTCTGCAACAGAGCTAATGGCTACCGACATAGACATTAAGTCGGAAAGGGAATTCAGGCTAACAATTATCCAGGCAATAGCTAGGTTGGAAAAAACCATGGACGACCAAATGGAATTGATTATGGCAGAATTGAGAGCCACCAAGGATGATGTTCACAATTTTAGGGCAGAACTGAAAGCCACCAGGGATGATGTTCACAAGGCTCTCAATGAGTTCCAATCTACTCTAAATTCTCTAAAAGCTAGGGTAACTGAGACAGAAGATAGAATTAGTGATCTGGAGGACAAACAGATAGAGAGAAAGGATCAGGAGGAAGCCTGGAACAAACAGCTTAGAAACCAC
>PISX010034417.1:0-13754 GCA_004024625.1 Mellivora capensis
TGTCTTGCTAATTTTGGCCATTCTAACTGGTGTGAGGTGGTATCTCAATGTGGTTTTAATTTGAATCTCCCTGATGGCTAGTGATGATGAACATTTTTTCATGTGTCTGATAGCCATTTGTATGTCTTCATTGGAGAAGTGTCTGTTCATATCTTCTGCCCATTTTTTGATATGATTATCTGCTTTGCATGTGTTGAGTCAAAATTCTCTTTTTTATTTTTTATTAAGGATCTTTAAATTTTTATTTTTATTTCTTCTTCTTCTTCTTCTTATTCTTATTATTATTATTATTATTTTGAGAGAGAGAGAGAGAGAGAGAGAGAGAGAATGTGCAAGCTGGGGGAGTGAAGGGCAGAAGGAGAGGAAGAGAAAGAATCTTATGTAGGCTCCATGTTCCATAAGAGCCCAACACAGGGCTCCATCTCATGACTCTGAGATCATGACTTGAGCCAGGATTGAGTTGGATGCTTACCTGACTGATCCACCCAGGCACCCCAAAGATTTTATTTTTAAGTAATCTCTACACCCAACCTGAGGCTTGAATTCACAAGGTCAAGATCAAGAGTTGCACTCTCCACTTACTAAGCTAGCCAGGCACCCCTCTTTTATTTCTTTAAATAGTTAAACATAGTTATTTTGTATTTTCTTGTGCAGTTCTATTTCCCATTATCTTGGTAAGCATAAAATTCTAAAACCCGATAACTTTAGAAAAATACATTTTGTTCCTTCAGTACATTAAGCACCATGTGATACATTTATACAATTTTAAGAGATTTATGTTAATACATTTTTCTTGGTTTTATTTGAATCATACAAACTTTGTTCTTAACAAAAGTTACTTAACAAAAGTGTTAATTACATTTTGCATACCCTTTTGACAATATGAGGAGATACTGTATTACAGGTAAATACACCCTAATTTTTACCTTCAATATAGATATGGAAGGAACATAAAATTGTTGATTTACTAAAATCAGATTTTACAAAATTAATTTCTATAATAATATAATGCAGAGGAATTAATTTGTAACCAAAAGTAAAACAAATACTGGTATATCTTTCATCAGTGGCCTTCTAATATTTCAAGTTTCTTATAAAGGTTTTATTGGATGTGAGTTAAAATTTCCCCAGATATCTTATATGTGTTTTCTTGATTCCTATACTTTAGAAATTATATTTATTTAGATGTGCTTTATTTAAGGTGTTATAAATTATCAGGTAGCAATTTTTAAAAAAAAATGTAAAGTAGTCTTTTAGGTCAACATGTTACTTGTTACTTTCCTGAGACCCATTGCATTGGCTACCATAGCAACTCAAAATAAATATTTTAAAGTTGTATTCTGTTTAAAGCTGCTTATTTGAGCTTGTGTGGGTAGGAACACTGTTGGTTTTCATCAGTAGGGTACATGTTTAGTTAATTAATTTGTATTTCTCTTTGTAGGCTTGTTTTGATCCACCTGTTGTGGTTCCCACCAAGAACCCAGTGGTGTACAACAAAAGGGCAGCTGACCCAGTCCATCCTGACCTTACTGGTTTGTTGGTGAAAAACAAGAATCTTTTAGCTGAGGTATATGGATTATCTGAAAATAAAATGCCAAGGGAAATTATGTCCTCTGTAAAAGTAGGAAGAGAAACATTCTGATAAGGGCTCAAAGTATTATCTTAACTCAGTTTTGCTTTTTTCTCAATATTGAACTGCCTTATCATGGAGAAGTACTAATTTAGACCCAAGTCTGTCTTTTGCTAGATAAATTCTCTTGAGTATCATATGTATTTAAGTGCCTTTGAGGTGAATGCTAAATGCTGTATTGTTAAAATAGTGTTTAGGAACTGCCATGCTCAAAATTTATGTAAAAATAATAAATTATATGTTTTAAGCATTTTTTAATGGAAAGGTTGATTTCCTATTTAAAACATAGCACACTGGGACGCCTGGGTGGCTCAGTTGGTTAAGCAGCTGCCTTCCGCTCAGGTCATGATCCCAGCGTCCTGGGATCGAGTCCCACATCGGGCTCCTTGCTTGGCAGGGAGCCTGCTTCTCCCTCTGCCTCTGCCTGCCTCTCTGTCTGCCTGTGCTTGCTCATTCTCTCTCCCTCTCTCTGACAAATAAATAAATTAAAAAAAAAATTAAAAAAAATAAAAAATAAAACATAGCACTGGGGCACCTGGGTGGCTTAGGAGTTAAAGCCTCTGCCTTCAGCTCAGGTCATGATCCCGGGGTCCTGGGATGGAGCCGCATTGGGCTCTCTGCTCAGCGGGGAGCCTGCTTCCCATTCTCTCTGTCTGCCTCTCTGCCTACTTGTGATCTCTGTCTGTCAAATGAATAAATAAAATCTTAAAAAAAAAACAAATACCATAGCACCAAATGTCAAATTCCACTAGTCTTATATAATACTTGATGAAAGGGGGAGTGTGGGTGGCTCAGTCCTTTAAGCATTTACCTTCCACTCAGGTTATGATCCTGGGGTCCTGGGATGGATCCCCACATCCAGCTCTTTGCTTGGTGGGAAGCCTGCTTCTCCCTCTGCCTGCTGCTTCTCCTCCTCCTCCTCTTCCCCTTTCTCCCAGATTTATTGCCATATAATTGCCATATAACATTAAGTTTGAGATGTACAATGTGATGTTTTGATATACATATATTTTGCTAAATAATGACCACAATAATGTTAATTAATACTTCCATCACCTCGCATAATGACTGTGTGTGTGTGTGGTGAGAAGGTTGGTTTCTTCTGAGACCTCTTTTTTTGGCTTATAAATGGCCATCTATTCTCTGTGTCTATATATATGTAGATAAAAACATATTTCTTTCAGTTTTATTTATTCTAATATTTTCCTTCCTTTAAAATAGAGGTGAATGAGATTAAATTTAAATGGGGTTTATATAAGTCAATCCATTTTATAACACTGGAAATATTTCTTAATTTGTCTTTTTTTTTTCCCTAGAAAAATGTAATGCCAATACCTGAAAACTAAAGTAGTTCTAGTATGGGTTGCATCAATGCTCTTGTCCACAGTATAACTTCCTACTAATATTTACTAAGTTTGGGATTTTTGATCATTCAGGTTTGGATTAGATTAAGGTTTTGTTGTTTTTTTTTTTTGTCTTATGCTTAATTCATAAAGATGCATTTTAAACCAAATTGTCAAAAAAGATCACAAGTTTTAAACCTTGTCTAAATTTAAGCTATTTTTAAGAATTTTGAAGTACTTTTTATTTATTTTTTTAAGAGTTTATTTATTTATTTATTTGAGAGAGAGAGAGAGAGAGAGCGCACGAGCAAGGGGGAGAGACAGACGGAGAGGGAGGAGCAGACTCCCTGCTCAGCAGGGAGCCGGATGTCAGCCCTCATCCCAGGACCTGGAGATCATGACCTGACCCAAAGGCAGACTCTAAATGGACTGAGCCACCCAGGTGCCCTCAAAGTACTTTTTAAAAATATTTCTCTAAGGTGCCTCCTTAGCGCAGTAGGCAGCGCGTCAGTCTCATAAAAATATTTCTCTACATGTCATAAATCATATGGTAACTATAAATGTTTTTAATCTATTTATCAAAGCAGAAATATAAAAGGCTCTATGAGGTCTCATTTTGACTTTGTTTTAGATGGTATATATAAATAAAGGAATCTAGTAATTTCAACAGAATACCTTCAGCATAAGTCATTTTTCTCTTTTCCAATAACCTATTATTTAATCCACAGGAACACAATTGTCTTGATAAGGCAGTTTTTCTGCTCACTGTATGAATATAAAATTTTTTGTTATAATCAACTTTACTTCTTTGTTGGAATTACAAAAATAATTATCCTGTGTTTCTGCGCAATAATGGAGAAACAGGAACAAGAGGGACTATATTTAAGAAAAGCCAGATATGGACATGGTAAATATTAAAGTGTTCAGTTGGTGATTGTGTTGTCTAGTTTAGGCACTATGACATTGAACTGAAACTCTTGCATAGTGCTGGATAGGCTGCTATAGGAATAAATAGGAGTTAAACAACTTGTAAAAAAACGTTACTGATTGTATGTATAATAAGGCCTGTGTGTTAAACTTAAAATACATTTAAAGCATTTTGCCAGTATTTTTAGTGTGGTTTTTCATGGAAATTTTTCATTTGTGAGGGCAGTGTGACTGTGCTTATGCAGATAAGATTTTTTTTTCTTTCCTTAGCGTAGTAATAAGGCAAATAGTAGAAATCTAGTAGGTGCAGCCAGCTCTGGATGGGGGGAATGGAGGCAATGCCAATTTTGCTGCTAAAGAAAAATATATCAGAACCAATTGTTATTAATTTTACTTGCAATTTTTATTAAGATAATTGAAGAAGCACATGCAGTTTTTTTTAAAAGATTTTTATTTATTTATTTATTTGACAGAGATAGCGAGAGAGGGAACACAAGCAGGGGGAGTGGGAGAAGGTGAAGCAGGCTTCCCACTGAGCAGGGAGTCTGATGTGGGGCTTGATCCCAGGACCCCTAGATCATGACCTGAGCCAAAGGCAGATACTTAACAACTGAGCCACCCAGGTGCCCAGCACATGCAGTTTTTTGGTTTTTTTTTTTTTAAGATTTTATTTATTTTTTGACAGAACGAATGAGAGAGCACAAGCAGGGAAAGCAGCAGAGGAGAAGCAGGCTCCCCACTGAGCAGGGAGCCCGATGCGGGGCTCGATCCGAGGATCCTGGGATCATGACCTGAGCCGAAGGCAGAGGCTTAACCCACTGAGCCACCCAGGCGCCCCCAGCGCATGCAGTTTTAAGAAATAATACAGAGAGGGCGCAGTGGGTTAAAGCCTCTGCCTTCACCCCAGGTTGTGATCCCAGGGTCCTGGGATCGAGCCCCGCATCAGGCTCTCTACTGGGTGGGGAGCCTGCATCCCCCCCTCTCTCTGCCTGCCTCTCTGCCTACTTGTGATCTCTGTCTGTCAAATAAATAAGTAAAATCTTAAAAAAAAAATAATACAGAGAGATCCTTTATACACTCTGCTGAGTTTATTCCACAATTTTGCAAAATATAACAACCTCAATATTGACATTGAAGCAACACATCTACCAGTTCACCAATCTTATTGAGATTTCCCCAGTTTAACTTGTATTCGTGTGCTTGTGTGTATAAAGTTCTAAACAGTCAAGAGACTGAACAGTTTGAACACCACAAAGATCTTTCCTGTTACCATTTCATATCCACACCCACTTCCTTCCTACCCTCAACCTGTGGTAACCACTAATCTTTCCTTCATTCTAAAGTGTCATTTCAAAGGTATTTTATACATAAAAAGCTAAACATAAATTATCATATGACCTTTAAAAGAAGAGTGATATTATATGATCTGAATCAACAACTAAGGATAGAATAGATATCCTTTGCTGGTATTCTTAGAACATTCTGCTCATACCACTATTATTGTACCTGTTAAGGTATATTCTAATTATTTGTTTTATAATTGGTCTCCCTGATGAGCTGATAAATTTTTGAGAGTTCTTAATTTTCTCCTGGCACGTGCCTGGAACAGAGAAGATACTGAAGGCTTGTTGGTCAAATAAAGAATGGCTTAGAGAGGTACTAGATGGGAAGCAGGAAGATCAAGTAGGAGGTCTTGTATCAAACAGTGCATGAGATAGACAGTGGGGCCCTAACACAAGGCAAGGCAGCAAGCCAGCAGGCATGGAAAGAAAGGGGTAGATATGAGAGACAGAGGTAAAATGAACAGACCTAGTAACTTGAGGGGAGGATTTTAAAAAAGGGTTAATCAAGAAATGACTCTGATCTAATTAATGTTTTTACAGAGATATAAATGAATTTTGAACTTTCCATTTTTAAAACATTTGATCTTATTATTAAAGTCTTTTCTAAATGGATTTTTCCCAAAAAATGGATTTTTCATAGAATACTTAGTTCATTATATTAAGTAAATAAATTTATGTTTAAATAAATTGGTTTTAAAACACACTCTGGGGGCACCTGGGTGGCTCAGTGGGTTAAAGCCTCTGCCTTCGGCTCCAGTCATGATCCCAGGGTCCTGGGATTGAGCCCCGCTTGAGCCTGCTTCCCCTTCTCTCTCTGCCTGCCTCTCTGCCTACTTGTGATCTCTGTCTGTCAAAAAAATAAATAAAAATCTTTAAAAAAATAAATAAATAAAAATAAAACAGACTCTGATCTGCAATACACAGACATAGGGATGAAGCAAATCATATTTCGTAACAAGTAGAAACTGAAAAAGGATTACCTGGGGAAAGGAGTGGACATGCTCAAAAAACGTTACAGGGACCCATGGCTGGTATAGTCAGAGTATGCAGCTCTTAATCTCAGGGTCATGAGTTCAAGCCCTACATTGGGCGTGGTCCTAGTTAAAAGAAAAAATGCTACAAAAGAATAACTATAGTTAAAACAGGCATTAAAAAGTTTTACTTGTATGAAAAGTAAGAAGGGGGGAAAAACTGACCCTAGATTTGATTTAGCACAAGTTAGAAAGATTTAAACCAAACCATTTTATTATCAACCAGTGATGGTAAATTCTCTTAACTAATCACTCCTTTTCTCTAGGGAGAATTTGTTAAATTTATTATTTCACTAGTGGTTGTATTTTATTCTAAGAAATTTTAGTTTAATGTTACTGTAATTTTTTTTTAGAATTCTTTTCTTCACTACTTCAGGCTGCAAAACTGATTCCTATTCAGAATTTTGTCAGAATGTCCTAAAAACCCAGCTTCATATTATAAGCCATGTTCCGCTATGGTAAGAAGGCCATAGTATCCTTTGAGAATTGCTTAAGGGTCAAGACTATAGAGTAGCTTTTAATAATGCATAGTTTGGGGGAAATGGATTTTAAAAAAGAAGATTGCTCTGAAAAATGGAATTTAAAAGCAGTCTAAATGATGAAGTCATTGCAGCCCTGGAGACTGTGGGGCTGGCCAAAAAGTGTTCATTCAATTCCAGACTCTTCTTCACCCTGGGAAGCTTTACAAAATGTAAGATGCATTTAAAAAACCCATGCATTCATTTACACCTTCTGTGATCATTTAAAGAACCCCTCCCCCCCAATATAGAATTTGTTACATCCAGTTTAGCACAGTTTCTTAATATCCACACAAGGAATACCTCCATGCAAGAGAAAAAGAACCTCCAAACTCCAAAGAAAACTGGAAAGAAGTAATCAGGGAGGGAGAGAAAATGGAGTTTCATGAATGCCAAGGATCAGTCATGGATTCACTGCAGAAAGCACAAACCACCTTAAATATTTCAAACCGAAAATGATTTAATGCAGAGGATTATGTATACAAAGTGATTGGAAGGTCTGGGTGTGGGAGCTGGGGCCAGACTGGATGAATGAGTTCAAGGACACACACTGTGAGTGAGATTCTGAGGCCAGTAAGTTGTGCTACTGCCACTGAGCCTTTATTTTATTTACTTATTTTTATTTTTTAAAGATTTTATTTATTCATTTGAGAGAGAGAGAGACAGAGAGGATGAACAGGGGGAGGGGCAGAGGGGAAGCAGACTCCCCACTGAGCCAGGAGCCTGACACAGGCCAGCCCCAGGACCCTGAGATCATGATCCCAGCCATGACCATAGCTGAAGTCAGACGCCTTAACCCAGACGCCTTAACCCACTCAGGTTAAGGTGTCTGACTGAGCCTCCTTATGAGCCTTTATTGCATAGGCACAACTGCTTCTCAACCTCCATGAAGATGTTAGCTAAGTAATGCCTTTTTCTCTGCCTCTGTCCTTGACCCTGATTACCAGTGGAATTAGTAGTGGGAAAATGGCCTCCCCTCTATTCTAAGTTTCATGGGAATGTTATCTCTTTGGGGCAGCTCAATGTACACATAGCATGGCTCTCAAAGTGTAGATCCCCTGACCAGCAACATGAACGTCACCTGGAATCTTGGTAGAAATATGAATTCTCAGACCCCATGCCAAACTAGGAACTCTGGACGTAGGCCTATCAATCTGTTTTTTAATGAGCCCTCCCTGTGATTGTGATGCATTGCTGAAGTTTGAAGTTTGAGAATCATTGGCCTAGAGAATCCTGGCCCCCATAAGGACTCTGGAAACAAATTTTTATTTCTAGTTCTGCAGAATAAGAAGACATCATAGGGGTGGGAATGGATACCAAGAGCCAGTGACCATATCCAGAAAAGGGCATGGCCGATGGTGTCAAATGCTTCAGTGACATGTGGAATATGGTGACAACTGGAAATAAATGAATGAATCTGTTAAGGGACCACTGGTGACTTTTGAGAGAAGAGTTTCCAAGGTAGAGAATGAGGGATGAAAATGGAATGATACAAAAATGGAATTATAGTAGATGAAGAGTGAGCACAGGGGATTCTTACTGTGTGTGTGGCTGGGCAATGAAGAAGAGAAGTGGGCTTTAGCTTGAGCCCAGATCTTTCCCTTCATCTTCATGACCTTGTCTGTGACCTCTACCACCTCTTCTCCATTTCAGATATCTCAGTCACTTCTGCAGCTAATTAGGGAAGTTTGTGGAGTGCCTTTTGTATGACATAATTTCAAGTTCCAAGGGAGCATGGACTTCAATTTAGTGTATACCTGCAATTTAGTTGTATGTTTTCAATTTACTCTATTATATTTTTGTGTGTGACAGACCCTATGTAGGTCCTTGATATATGTTATTTTTATTCCTTACCAGCACAATGTGAGGTGGGTAAGAAAATTTAACTGACTTGTATGGCCACAGGTTGTCTTGTTCCTCCAAATTTTGAGATCTTTCTGTTCTTCCATACTTTCTGTATAAACCTTATGGCCTCGCTGAGGTATGTATTTTTAGTGGTGATGTAATAAAAAAAATACATAAAGGTATGTTTTGAGAACATATGATGTTCATTTTATTGTTTTAATTTCTCAGAATCTTTTTAGAATTAGAACACATTTTATACACATATTGAACTAAAAATTGTTTCCCATGGCCTGTGCTATTAGGAACTATACCATTTGTCATTAATGTAAAATTTTTCCATAATTAAATATTCCTCACCCTTTTCTGGTTATAAAGCTAATGATTTTTTATAATGTCAAATCAAATTTTCCCCCTTTCCCCCTCTTTTATAAGTTTACCAGGATCATACACAGCACAGTCTACTAAGAAATTTGAATAAATTAGGTTAAACTAAACGTTAATTGACCCCTGAATGTTAGCAGTACCTCGGTTTTCTTTATCTACTGAACTTTCTTCACTTAATCAGATAGAAGAGCAGAGACTTTTTAAAAAAGTTTTTATTTATTTATTTGAAACAGAGATAGAAAGAGCCAGAGAGCATAAACAAGAGGAATGGCAGAGGGAGAAGCAGGCTCCCCACAGAGCAGGGAGCCTGATGCGGGGCTTGATCTGAGGACCCTGGGATCATGACCTGAGCCAAACTCAGCCACTTAACTGACTGAGCCACCTGGTCTTTTTCAGTTAGCAGCTTGTCGCTCTCTACTCTTGCTTCCCCTCTCACAGGTCATCACTCTTCATAACTTTAGGATCTTTTCTTTCCTTTGTTTAGCCTTTAAAATATAGTCAATTTAAGCGTCATTCTTTCTCTTCACTCTCCTATCCACCCATTTCTCTGATCACGAAGGACAAGGCCAGGAAACAAGTGGAATCTCTTTAGGAGAAAGGCCTCTGAATCCATTCCTCATCACAACCAGCATAAAACAAACATCTATGACCAAAGCATTAAGTATTTCTTTTCTGCTAGGAATTATAGAATTCATTATTGATATAATTTACTCTTATAACAAGATTTAAACAACTTTAATGTTGATGAGAATGAAATAACTTATTCCAAACCGTATGTGTCATTTTGATATGATTTTTTAAATTACATTGCTTCGGTTTTTATTTTTTTTTATAAGTTTATGTATTTATTTAAGTAATCTCTACAATCAACATGGGGCTCAAACTCATGACCCTGAGATCAAGAGTTGCACCCAACTGAGCCAACCAGGCACCCCCTGAAATAATTTTTAAAATATATGTAACATTGGAATATGCTGTTAGGAAATTTGAAAGTCTTCATTTTATTGTATAATAATGTATAATAAGGGCACCTGGGTGGCTTAGTCAACTGAATGGCTAACTCTTGATTTTGGCTCATGTCATGATCTCTCAGGGACCTGGGATCCAGTACTGAGTCCGGCTCTGCACTCAGGATTATCTCTCTCCTTCTCCCTTTGCCCCAAGCCCCCCTTGCTCACTCTATCTCTGTAAAATAAATAAGTCTTTTACAAAAAAAATGTATAGGGGCGCCTGGGTGGCTCAGTGGTTAAGGCCTCTGCCTTCGGCTTGGGTCATGGTCTCAGGGTCCTGGGATCGAGCCCCGCATCGGGCTCTCTGCTCGGAGGGGAGCCTGCTTCCTACTCTCTCTCTCTGTCTACCTCTCTACCTGCTTGTGATCTCTGTCTGTCAAATAAATTTTTTAAAAATTCTTTTAAAAAAAAGATGTATAAATTAAATACCCATAATTATTTAAAGTCATGAATTTTCTAAAACCAAAATTATGATTTTCCCTTTCTCATTAGCTAAGAAATCTTCAAAACAAGCTCCTCATAAAAGAAACATCATTGCAAGAGATGAAGAAGGTGCTAGAAAGTTATAAAGAAAATAATGTGCAACAGTCTTTCCAGATAATGTCCCTGAAAGATGATATCAAGGATCTAGAGGAACTTATTGCTTCTCTAACCAGAATTAAATCTTTGAAAAACACCAATATTCAGAATCTTGAAAGAGGCAACTGGGATCTAACTGAAAGAATTATAGAACTAGAAAACCATCTAAGGTAGGAAATTTTCTAGTTTTTTTTCAAACATGTCATTTGTTATAAGCTTGAAAATAGTATATAAACTCTATATTCCTCATTGATCATGGAATTTAAACTTAGTAAGATTTCCTATAATACCTGACTCAAAGTTACTATGTGTAAAAAGACATTTTTATTGAAATATAATTCACATACGAATAAAATTCACCCTTTTAATCAGTTGTACTTCATTTAAAAAGAAAAGAAAAAATTCACCTCTTTAAAGTACACAATTTGGTAGTTTTTAGTATATTCACAAGGTTATGCAGTCATTACCACTATTCAATTCCAGAACATTTCATCACCCTCTAAAGAAACCCCACATCCATTAGCAATTACTCCGTATCACTCTCTCTAGTCTCTGACAGCCACTCATCTACATTCTTTCTCTCTGATTTGCCTTTTCTGGACATTTCACATGAATGCCATCATACATTATATGGCCTCTGTGTCTCCCTTATTTCACGTAGTGCAATATTTTTAAGATTAGCCTATGTTGAACCATAAATCTGTATACTCCACTTCTTTTTATGGCCGAATAATATTCTGTTGTATGAACATACCACAATTTCCTTATCCATTCATCAGTTAATGGACATTGGGTTGTTTCCCCTTTTTGGAGGGGCTTTATGAATAATGCTGCTGTGATGATTCTTGTGTGAGTTTTTATGTGACTGTATACTTCATTTCTCTTAAGGATATGCCTTGGAAGTAGAAGGCTGGGTCATAAAGTAACTCTAATTTACTTTTCAGGAATTTCCAGACTATTTTCCAAGGTAGCTGCACCATTTTACATTCCCACCAGCAATGTATGAGCATTCCAATTGCTCCACAATTCTCCTCACCAACACTTGTTACCGTTCATCTTTATGATAGCTATTCTAGTGGATATGAATCCGCATCTCATTGTGACTTTAATTTCTATTTCCAAAAGATTAAAGAGCTGAGCATTTTTTCATGTGCTTATTGGCCATTTGTGTATCTTCTTTGTAGAAATAGAAATATCTACTCAAATCCTTTGCCCAATTTTATTTTATTTTTTAATTTAAATTTATTTTTTAAAATTTTTTAAGATTTTGTTGTTTTTTTTTTGACAGAGAGTGAGAGAGCACAAGCAGGGAGAGTAGCAGAGGGAGAGGAAGAAGCTCTGCTTCTTCTCTGCTGAGCAAGGGAGGCTGATGCGGGACTCAATCCCGGGGCCCTGGGATCATGACCTAATAAAGGCAGGCGCTTAACCATCTGAGCCACCCAGGCGCCCCTGTTTAATTTTTAAATTTTGAATTCAATTAATTAACTTAATATATGAATTAATAAATATAATACAGTACTAGTTAATAAGTTAATTACTAGTTTGATTAATAATTTATTAATTATTGATTAATGACTAGTTTTATTAATAAGTCATTACTAGTTAATTAGTAAATATATATTACTAGTATATATAGTATACTACTAGTTTACTAGGTAGAGGTCAGTGATTCATTAGTCTTATATAATACCCAGTGCTCATTACATCATGTGTCCTCCTTAATGTCTATCACCTAGGTACCCCGCCCCTTATCCCCGTCCCCTCCAGCAACCCTCAGTTTGTTTGCTGAGATTAAGAGTCTCTTATGGTTTGTCTCCCTCTCTGATTTCATCTAGTTCTATTTTTTCCTCTCTTCCCCTATGATCCTTTATTTTGTTTCTTAAATTCCACATATGAGTGAGATCATATGATAATTATCTTTCTCTGATTGATTTATTTTGCTTCACCTAATGCCCTCTAGTTCCATCCACGTCTTTAAAAATGGCAAGATTTCATTTTTTATGGCTGAGTAGTACTCCATAATATGTATACCACATCTTCTTTATCCATTCATCTGTCAGTGGACACCTGGGGTCTTTTCATAGTTTGGCTATTGTGGACATTGCTGCTATAAACATTGGGGTGCAGGTGGCCCTTTGGATCACTACATTTGTATCTTTGGGGTAAATACCCAGTAGTGCAATTGCTGGGTCGTAGGGTAGCTCTATTTTTGCCTTTTTGAGGAACCTCCATGCTGTTTTTCAGAGTGACTGTATCAACTTGCATTCCCACCATCCATGTAAGAGGGTTTCCCTTTCTCTGCATCCTTGCCAACATTCATTGTTTCCTGAGTTGTTAATTTTAGCCATTCTGACTGGTGTGAGGTAGTATCTCATTGTAGTTTATGATTTGTATTTCCCTGATGCCAAGTGATGTTGAGCATTTTTTCATGTGTCTGTTGGTCATTTGGATGTCTTCTTTGGAGAAATGTCTCTCCATGTCTTCTGCCCATTTCCTGATTGGATTATTTGTTCTTTGGGTGTTGAGTTTGATAAGTTCTTTATAGATTTTAGAAACTAGCCCTTTATGTGATATGTCATCTGCAAATATCATTTCCCAATCCATCTGTTGTCTTTTTTTTGTTTTGTTTTATTGACTGTTTCCTTTGCTGTGCAAAAGCGTTTGATCTTGATGAAGTCCCAGTAGTTCATTTTTACCTTTGTTTCCCTTGCCTTTGGAGAAGTGTCTAGCAAGAAGTTGCAGCAGCCAAGGTCAGTGAGGTTGCTGCCTGTGTTCTCCTCTAGGATTTTGATGGATTCCTGTCTCACATTGAGGTCTTTTATCCATTTTGAGTCTATTTTCATGTGTTTTCATGTGTGGTATAAGGAAGTGGTCTACTTTCATTCTTCTGCATGTGGCTGTCCAATTTTCCCAACACCATTTGTTGAAGAGACTGTATTTTTTTCCCCTTGGATCTTCTTTCCTACTTAGTTGAAGATTAGTTGACCATAGAGTTCAGGGGCTATTTCTGGGTACTTTATTCTGTTCCATTAATCTATGTGTCTGCTTTTGTGCCAGTACCGTCCTGTCTTGATGATTACAACTTTGTAATAGAGCTTGAACTCTGGAATTGTGTTGCCACCAGCTATGGTTTTGTTTTGTTTT